>VYZQ01004504.1:111522-124960 GCA_013400655.1 Mystacornis crossleyi
CAAAAGATAAAAATGTGCTTAGGATTGTTTATTTCAAGCCGAAAGCTTGTATTTACAAAGCTTGGCTTGTGCACATGGGTGGATCATGAAATTATTTATCAAATTATTTCAAATAATTAATGAGATGATTGCAAACTGTTCGCAAATAATTCAAACAAAAATAAGAATACATTAATCAAGTTAATAATTAATTGTGGACCATTTGCCCAGCTCAATTCCAAACAAATTCTTTCAGTGTCAGGGAAATGAAAGAAAAGGATATTTGTAAGATACACAGATTGCTTTCACATTGCTCCAGCACAAGCACTCCCTCACTTTTATGGAGTCGTTGCCAGAATTTTTCTGTAATTGCCCTAGATTGCTACCTGTGCATATTGTGTTAAATGGACTTCGGTCGTAGGGAAAGTCAGCTGAGGGGAAACGAGGTCACTTCAAAACTGCAAGACAAAAAGTGACTTAAAAAACTTAAAGGAGTAGTAAATATGTATAATGGTTTTAAAGTGGTTTTGAAGCAAGGAACATTTTAATGAACTATGGAGCACAATAAATGAGTTTTTAAGTAGAAGGATAGGACAGAGATGGATGGGGGAGAAAAAAATGGAACTGAGAAAACAAAATGGATCAGGTATGAGCAAAATTACTCTGCCATACTGTGAGAAGGAAGAGAGCAAACCTCCTGAGGGCCACTTCATTCAGGGTTAGGAAAAGGCACTATTCTTTGCTAGGAAATGCAGGCCATTATCAGTCACTGATTTTTCAAGAATAACATGGGCAAAAAAACCCTTAAAATAAACTCAAATTCTATTTTCCCTCCTCTCTCCACTTGTTAAGTGCAGGGACAAAAACTTCACTTCTAAAAGATGCATTTATCTATTTACTTATTTACTGTGTTACTTATCAAAAGTCAGTGTACAGTTGTATTTGGTAATTTATTTCACCATGAAACATGCAGGGATCTGTTTTCTTCCATGGAATATTTAATGTTATGTGAACTTCTACTTTACACTACTGATAAGCTAACCAAGAAGGATATTAATTATCTCATACTGGCCATGATGTGCATAATTTCAGATAACAAATGCACAGCTGAAACGTGTCTTTTCTTCTTTCCACTCTATCTCCATCTATTCATAGGACATTGCTAAAACAATAATGGAAGAAACGAGGGACCCAGAGATAAATAAGGTATCATTGAGTTCATTCCACAGGAAATGATTTCTTACTACAGATACTCACAAAATAGCTTTTTTCTTTCATGAAATATCCAAGGCCAAACCTGAAAAATATGTACTGAAATCCCTGGTTTGATGCAGGACTGATCGGGATGTTCTGAAGAGCTCCTGGGTGGGGCATTCTGATGAATGGGGCGTTTCAGACAAAAGTATTTTAGTTTTCAAGACAAAATGTTGTGGGAGACTTTTTTTGGGTTTTGTTTGCATTTTTTCCTTATTCCTTTTGGGCAACAGTGACCTTTTCACAGAAAGGGAACACCACTTGTAATTTTTGAAAAAATAGAGTTGTAATTTTTCACTTGTTTAAATTGTGACTTTGTGTTCCCCATCCTTCCCCCCACTTTATGCCTGCATTGCTGGACTGTGGCTGAGCCACCTGTTTCGCAGATCTGTGATAATCCATTTCTTGGGTGGTTTTCTGCTTGTTCAAATTGGAGATAGGGAAGGGGATTGAAATATTCACCTGCTATTCCATAAATGTTAATTCTCCTGCAGAAATACAGATGAGAGCAAGACTTTGTCTTCCCTTGTGAGACCTGTAAAATATACAGACAAAAAATTTTTGTACATTCCCAACAACCAGATAGTTTAGCAAATCCCTCCATAATTTTTTTTACTATATAAATAAGCACCAATAAATGTTTTGGCTTTAAACACCTTGATTGTTTAGCATGCAGAATTTTAGACATGTCAGCTCTGGTTGTTTGATTTATACCTTCGACCTATCTCTAATTATTTTAACCTTATAATTTGCATAAATCCAATCTCTGCTGTCAGACTTGGAAGACAACAGAAATCCCCTTATGCATTGTGATTCACTAAAGAATTTAGAGGTGTGATGCTGGGTGGGTATTTTCATTTGACCCTTTACAACTTCTTCTAACTTTGAGTTACTCCAGTGAATTTTTCTGCTGTTGAAGGTAAAAGATGGAGAGAACAGATTACTGCTGAGTGCTGCCTTGTGATAGAGAAACGCTTTTTGCCTGCCTCCGACAAAGGGAATCGATGACTCCCTGCAACATCTGTGCTGTACCTGAGCTGCCCGGCTCAGCGGGGAGGGTTGGACGGAGGCTCGCCAGAAACTCGGGTCAGAGGCACTGGTTTGCTTCATTGTATCAGCTATCAAACTTGCAAACTTGAATTTGAATCCTGTTTCAAATTCCACACGCTGACTCATTGGGGCATAGGGATTTCAGGATTTTTAGACCTTTGGTTCAAACCCACTTTGAGCTGTGAGGATGCTGCCAGACTGCTACTGACACTTAGCGCTTTATGAATTGGGAGAGCTCTCTGAGGGGCAAATGGTTCTTTCTGGCTTTTCTCAGCTCCCTGGAGCCAGAGCGAGCATCTTTCCTGTGTGGGTGGTGGAAAAGAAGGCGATGTTTTATGTGAAATGACAATTTAAACTTCCAAAACTTATCTCTGTGGAAGAAAGTGTTTTGAGAACAGAAACGGTGGCCTTATCCGGCATGGTTTCGTACATAAAACTGAAAAGTTTATTTAGTTGGCATTTGCCTGGTGCTTTACCCCAGTGCAGGAGGGTGGTTAGTACTTCCTTACCTCACAAAACGTGGTGACAGGCCTTCATCTGAAAAAAACTAGGAGCTGTTGAGGTGTTGCAATAATGAAGGCCATTACTATCTATTAGCTCAGACGGATTAAAAGGTTAAACCAGTTTCTGGTGAAAATTAATTATGCTGAGAATTCAGTTAGAAGTGTTCTTTGATGTCTGGCATTTGCATGTCTGTGATGAGGAGCAGGTCACCTGCTTTGTGCATAAACTCTCAAGGCTTACAAGAAGAGGAGTAGCAAACTTCCCTGCTAATCTACTTCTGCTTAAGGATGAGCTTCCTACTGATGTGGAGGGAGTCACACCTCGCTGATGTGATTATCTGCAGGCTGGCTAATATTGGGCAGGAATTAGAAGCAGCTTTGTGGCTTTGTTTAGGGATAGTATCACTCTCCTTCTTAGCTGCAGCAAGGAACTCACTCTCCGTCCGCTTTCATTCTGCTCTTGTGGAGATGCTGGGGAGAGAAGTGACACTAAAGGGTGGAAATGCAATGTATTTAGTAGCAATGTGACGAATCAGGCATTCACTGGTCTGGCCATGGGCTACGTGACCCTTCCACACCCTGAGGTTTGATTACCTGCTGACTTTGACAGCACTGCTCACCTTGTAGAGCTCACCTCGACACAGGTACTTGTGTGTCAGTGATGGAGAGCTTATCACGTTGTACACCTGGCACTCAGCAGGCTTGGCTTAGTCCTGCTCCCCCCTCGCTCTGTGTCTCTGTGTGACGAGGCAGTGTCACATGCTGTTGACAGTGTCTAGCACAATTTGGGAGTGACCTAAGTAGCGTCTTTATATACACCCACTCCTTTATGAAGAGAAGAAAAGGAACTGGATTATGATGACCTGTAAAAATAAAAGCTTTGAGGATGAGGTCAGTGACACATGGTTAGGAAATTGCTCGCGGTGAAGACTCATCGCCTTCCAGGCAGTAAATGCTACCAGTCTGTCCTTACTGCCTTCATGAGAAAGGTGCTGCATACTCAAGAAGTGGCAAGGCCCTTCTCCTGGCAGCTCCTGACAGTCACACAGCACATGGGGTTGGTTTCAGAGCAGCCTCAAGGATGTTAAAAATCTGCGATGCAAACTTCTATAATCTGCACACTTTCTCCACAGCCTCTGCTGGCTTCAGCCTGAGAGTTAGTCATGTTAGTCCCACGGCTTCCCAGCCCTCTTACAGACAATCTGAATTCAGAGTTTGCACATAACAGCTGGTTTGTAAGCCTGAGACATCAACTGATCGCTCCAGTTACACTGTGAACAGAGCCAAAAGCAGTGCTCAGGTAATTCTTATGATGATAGAATAGACTTGCAACTGTGTTTAATCTGAGTCTATTATTGCTGAAGAAATTGTTGATTCCACATAGGGCAATTAAGTGCTCAATATTGCTTCTACCTGGAGAGAGTCTTGCCTTTCAAAGAAAATAGAAACAGAGAGCCCAGCCATCTCTGTGTTTGCAGCACTTTGCTCACCTCTGCTTTTGACCTTTATGTAAATGAAATAGCCATTCCACATCATTAAAACCATATGCATAGAGCAGTTTAAAATATTGGATACTTCTCAGATCAGTGATGCCAGAACAATGTGGAAGCAACAAAGAGGAGGATGATTATGCAAAGCAAGGGTTACCTTCTCAAATGAACAAGTCACAAACATTTTCCATTCATGACACTTAGGAGAAATGTCAAGCTTTGCAAGCAATTCGGATCTGCTAAATCCAAAACATTCCACCATCAAATATAGTCTGCAATTAATTTATTATCTCCATTCTCTCCATTGTCTTCCGCTAGACAGGAAGCTTCAATGGAAGTGAGGATTTCGTTAGCTGGCCTGGTGATAAGGTTTTAAAGATATAACTTTGTAAAAGTTGCACTAAACTTTCCTAAGTGCTGCAAGTGCCCAGTTACTAAAGTGCACAGCATTAGAATAAAGGCTATAATTCATTACCCATGACTTGTAACTCAGCTCTTACCTGTATCTCCCTTTGGTTAAGGGCTCTGGCTTCATGCAATTGTTTTATTTCTAGGTCCACTCTTTATAGATGTAACATAATCTTTGATGAGCTGTGGCTTGTAAATTGAGTATCTTTAGACAAGTGTTGCTTAGCATCTCTACTTACTGTGGAACTAATGAAAAGACTTTATGCCTAAATTCATCCCTAATGTAGTTCCGGTAAGGAAAATGGAGCCAGAAATGTATACACTGCTAAGTGGGTTTTCCCCCCTACTTCCCTCTATTGAAATCTCTGAAGGCAGTGCAGAAGAGGGAAATAAAAGCAGCTGAGGAAGAAACAAGAATAAACAGGCATTTGGTGACTTTATAACTCCACTTGTGCTATGGTGGAGCAGCGCAAGTGTGAGGAAAAGCGAGCAGCACATCGCGAGGATTCCGGCTTTTATCTGAAGACTATCTCTTATCCAGAAAGATCATGAAGAGCTTTGCACTTGGGGAAGTGTGAATAACACTGCTAAGTCCTTCTAGTCAGAGAGGTGAAAAGGCAGTCATTGGACTGGGAAAGGGTAATTGACTGATGGCTTCCGTGACCCTGCTACTCAGAGAGAGAAGGACCTTGTCAGTCAGACAAAAAATTGCTGCTTAGGAACAAGCCCAGAAATTCAGTTATATAGCTCAAATTATTAGTTAGGTCTGTGCATTTTAACCCTTCACGCAGTGCTTTAAAACTGCAGGGACACACAAAGCTCGCCGCAGTTGGAAGGCGTTTATGCCTTTAATGAGAGACATCCTGGCTGTTGGTGTCCTTCCTTTAAAAGCACAATTAGAGAGCAGCGGGAGGGAAGGGAAGATGGTGAAACCCGAGGGAGCCTCTGGGATCTCTGCTTCCCGCAGTGCTAATGGTGCTCCACAGAGGCACCTTCATGTAGGGGGTGTGATGTGTGCCTGGTGAGGAAGGCTCAAGGTCACTGCTCCAAATGTTGTTTTTGCACTGACATGTAAAAGGAATTGCTCAAGCCTTATAGCGGCTGAGAGCAGGTTTTGGCACAGTCTTTCATTCGTAGCACTTCCTATCATAAGATGAAAGCTTTGCAGTCCAGCGGAGTTTGACTGACCTTTACATCTCAAGGTCAGGCAGGTTTTTTTGTCTGAACTTCTGAAGCTTTCCTTGCTGCTAATCTTATGTGTAGAAATAGAAAATTTTCCTGGCATGTAAATGCACCTGCCTCAAATCAAAATCTGAGTTTGACTTCTGGAAGATGTCAAGAGAGATCTTTCCTGCTCCTGTTGTGCAGTAGCTCTGAATACACTGACTTGCGGATTTTGCCCAAGGAAGATCTTAGAAGCCTCCTGTGGAGGTTTGTTACTATCATCAAATGGACTTAAAAGAAGGAAAACAACTTGTGTTTTCAGACAAAACTAGCACATTTTATTTTTGCTCCTTGAAGACCCTTCAGAAGGGGGCACGTACTGTTTCCACTAACTAGAACTTTCCTGGTGTGTTTCATCGCTTTCTGATTCAACATTTAGGTCTTTGGAAAAGTTGCTTAAAGCATTGAGGTACCTCTGTTTTTTTTCTTTTCCCATTTGAAAGGGAATCTCATTTCTTTAAAGTGTCAGCAGGTGTTTAGAGTACAGCCTTTCTGTGAGGAGAACCAGCCTTTGTTATATGTGATTTATCTGTGGGATGTTCCTTCATTTGTCATTGGCGAGGCAGAAAAGAAGGCGATCTGGAGGGAGGCTGGAGTGGTGTGAGCAAAGACCAGTTGTCCTGGTAAAAGGCTTTTTGCTGGCCAGCTCTGCCTGAGGGTGAGCAATGGGGCTAGAGAAAGGCAGAGCTGGGCTACAATACAGTTAAATCAATTTAGGGCAATTGGGATCTGAATTCTTTCTGATGGTTTGGCCTCAATTAGTCTTGACCGGCAGTGAGCAGAGCTATAGAAACATGTGGAAGGGAGCTCCCTTCTCTGCTGTGGAAGGGAGCATTTACTGTGGCATGCATAACTGCAGGAGGTCAGACAGTGCCTTCTTCCCTTGCTCTAAGACAGATTTTTGTGGCTGTTTCCAGAGATCAGACAAAGGCTCTGATCTGTGACTGAGCACATCACGCCAGCCAACCTCTCTTTTGATTGAATTTTGATATTTACAGATGCTGTGGTACTGCAGATGGAGGTTATGAGCTATGTCCTATGGTTTTGTCTGTCCAAATCTGAACACGTCCTATATATTAAGAAAGGCATTAACTTAGATAAATTTATAATGAAGTAAAAAAACCCTGAACACCTAAATACAGAGTTAGGATATAGCAAAGTAGCCTTGGATCACTTTTTTCAGTCTCATAATTAGCAGTTCATCATTTCTTGACCTTGTGCAGAGTCTGTAGGACACAGTTCCTGTGGAGCTGTGCTGGGCTGACCCTGGCTGGGCACCAGGTGCCCACCAAAGCCACTCTGTCACTGCCCTCCTCAGCTGGGCAGGGGGAGAGAACTTAATGAAAGTTTCATAGGGAGACATCATTCAGTTACTGTCACAGGCAAAACAGACTCAGGGAAATTAGTTTAATTTATCACCAATCAAATCACAGCTGGATAAGGAGAAATGAAACCAAATCTTAAAAACATCTTCTCCTCACCTGTCTCTTCTTCATGGCTCCACTTCACTCATGATTTTCTCCACCTTCTCCCCCACCAGCAGCGCAGGGGGATGGGGAATGGGGCTGTGGCCGGTTCATCACACGTATCTCTGCCACTCCTTCTCAGGGGGGGATTCCTCACACTCTTCCCTGCCCCAGTGTAGGGTCCCTCCCATGGGAGAAAGTCCTTCATGAACTTCCCCAGCACGTCCTTCCCATGGCTGCAGATCTTCAGGAGCTGGGTCCTTTAGGAACCAGAGACCGAGACTCAGTGTGACATCATTGGTATTGATTTGTATAGGCCTGACGTTCCAAGGAGCTGATGAGTATGGAGATAATACCTTGTGCTGTTCAGTGTATAAAATATATGTCTTCTTTTTTCTTCAAGTGGAGCTGAATAAAGACTGTTTATTTTTCACACTCCGAAGTGGGGAACACAGTGATTGACTGTAGCTATGAGGTGTACATATCCTACTGAAACAAATTATGGGGAAAGAGTTGTACAATTCATTCACTGATGTGAGCTAAGTTCATGTAACACTGTCTCAATATCTGACTGATATTGCTGTTTAGTAGATGTGACATTTAAAAGTTTAATCATGATCCTGCAGGATTCACTGGCTCATTCTAAATCGTGGAATAAGAAATGGGGCATTTGGCATGCTTTCAGGCACACTGCTATCTGCTGCAAAGTACTCAGTAATATTTCTAAATGCATGGATCACCCTTTTCATCTATTGATCTCAGAATGTTTTACCAAGTTAAATAGGAATCATCACCTTTCTTATTAAAAAAAAAAAGAGAGAGAGGTAGGAATGAAGAACCTTTACAAAATCTCTTTCTTCTGACCATAGGTACAGCAGGAGACCAATGTCCAGCACTCCTGTGGTTTAGGAGAGTCTTTCAGGGTCTTTGAGGCTCATGTCTGTTTACAGAGACACTTTGTTCATCTTCAGAATACCAGCTCTGTCTTGACAGTGTTGTAGGTGGTTGCACAGATGAGGACAGAATGCCACATGTATCTCTTTCTCCCTGTTTTCAGATTTTATGTTTGTTTGGGAATTTGAGCAGTAAATCACAGGTGAAAAAGAAAGAAAAAGTAAATAATATGTTAATATTGAATCTTTTCTTATTACAGACATCAAACAGCAAGACTGGACTTGTGGAGAACAGATTTAAGGTATTGAAATGTCAATGCTGTTATGCACATGGCTTAAATTATTTTCCCAGTGAAGAAGAAACATGAAAATATGTTCAAATTTTTCTCTGTTTTCAATGACCTAACATAAATTTGAATTTACAGTTTTAACTTTGGTTGTTGTTTTTTTCCCCCCAGTCTATTAGTAAAATGCTGCTCTTTTGGATAATTGTAAATATACTCCATACTTTCAATTTAGTTTACCTGAGATATTATACAGACTATTTCACATGGACAAAAGCATGTAGCCTGTTGGGAGGGGTTTCTTTTGCTAATTATTTGAAAATCTGATTGTGTGTGATTCAGACTCAATTTGATCTTCTTTTAAGAAAAAGGCAAAAACCTCCCCGTACCCCATCCCCCCATATACATAGAATAATAAATGCTAGTATACTTTGGACCCTTGCTTGATATTTCTCTGAGTGAAATAGGGTTTGCTTTCATACCCCCTTCAAACGTCAGCACTGTTTTGGAGAGTTGGGGTGGAAATGCCTTCCTTGCAGTTATGATCTAATATTTTCAGAAGTTCAGGTGCTGGCATCTGTTGTGGTGGTTGGTTTCAGAATTTTAGTTTTACCAAAATGAAGCAGCTGTACTGGCTCTGGCCTCATTTCTTCCCAGTGCCTCTTCCTGAGATGCCTCTTCCTGATGTTATTGAAGTGGTTTAATGGTCTGGTTTGACCATAGGAATCACCAGTTGTAGCCACCCTTGGTTTGGGGCTGGGTACACAATACCCCCACGGGTGTTTGTACCCTGTGGCCTTGAGCACTGGCCTTGGTGCTGTGCCAGGGATCCTGGAGCTCTGTGGGCTGAAACAGCTGCTGCACCTTGGGAGAAGCAGCTTTGGGAATAGGGGTGCAGGCTGACAAAGTGAAGTGGTGCAGGTGCTAAAACTGATGTTGCATTTCCCTAGTTTGGTCTTGATCTAGACCTGTCCCAAGTAGTTTTTTACTGTCCTTATACAGTGAGTGCTCTTCCCTCTCTTCAGTTGTGGTGCAAATTTGTGATGTTTACCTGATGGCATTTTCATCATACAGATTTAGTGGGGGAACAAGGGGAAGCAGGAGGACTTCATAGAAATCATAGTGCTGAGAGGCTCCAAACGAAACCTTCAAAGAAAGATTTTAGCACTTGCTGCTCACAATATGTTTTGGTAGTTATTACAGGTGATTGCCTCTCATGGTCACCGTATGTAACACAAGGTAAGGAAATATTTCTCATTTTATACAGGTGAGGAACTGTGAGGAAATGTAGATATTAAAGACTTCAGTTGAACCAGGAGTTCAGCAAGGTTCAGGGGGAAAGAGCCTTTATTCAGTTCTCTGTAAAACCGCTCTCCTCCCTCCTTTTACTTGTGCTTTTCACTTCTCCCTAACTGTGTGTTTAACCTGCTTCTCCTTTTCAGTATCATTTACCCTTCTACTATTTCCCAGAAATCAAAAGATTTGCTGGTGCTGGTAGCCCACAAACCACAGCAGAGAGAACCTCCGCAGTGTAGTGTTTGTGTGACTCGTGGGGGGAGTGAAAGGTGCTTGCACGAGGTGATAAACCTCCTACTCCAGCCAAAACAGTGGAAAAAGGTAGATTGTCAGTCAAGAGAATTTGTCTATTGGACTCTTGTTAACTGGCATGATAAAGCCATATGTAGGGAGAACTTAATCCCATTTATTATGCAGAGATTAAAAGTGACTTTAGCATCCATGTCAGAGAGATGATGGATGGAAACTTCTTATTTACTCATTTGCCCAGTGAACTCTATTAAGATGCAAGTCTAGGTAGAATATAATGTGCTAATTTCAGAGCAAGTCCATTACACAGCTGAATCTAACAAAATGTTTCCTTCATAGATCCTACAATGTTTCTTACTGAAAACAGTGTTCAATGTTCTAAACTACGGTCTGTGCATATGTAGAGAATGGATTACTTAAGAGCAAAAAAGTGTTCACTCATGGTTTCCTTTCTGGACCGAGCAAAATTCCCACTCACTCGACATTTTATTTCTCTGAGCTCTGTTAAGTTTTTCAGCACTCATATCCTAATGAAAGTCGCACTCAGGAAAGCTTTATGTACCCTTTAATACCGAAGTTATCACTGGCACTTCTTTCCTCACCCTGTTATATTCCCTATGTGTGAAGAGGTGCAATTCCTGAGCTGTAATTTCTGTTATTGCTTCAGAGGAGGTTAAATACCACCGGTGTCCCTCCAGGGAGTCAGACACGTGTTCTAATCCTGAGTTACACAGCTAAAGCTGCTGAGGACCTTTCTCCTGCTTCTCTCCAAAATCCTTTGAGTAGCATTATCTGACCCTCAGCACTCAGCCCCAGCCATACTTAAATACTCACCGAAATACCAGGCAGAGGGAAGAGGCAGCACCCATTCAGGCAGTGGCTGTCACCCACAGCTGTCCAGTGGGAGGGCTCTGAGCTGCCTCCAGCTCACTTAGTGTGGCAGAAGGTTGTCAGAGCTCTTCAGTGCTAGAGAGGGGAACCCAAAGTCTTTGACATTTTTCTTTTTTTTTTTTTTTTTCACTTCATCTTAACCATCAGTTTGTATCTGTTTTAACTTTTCTAGTGATTCAGTGGGTGGCACAGACTTCTGCAGGTGAGGAGGTTTCAGTCAAGGCATGCCTGTGAGTTATGGAACTGGGAAAGCCCACCTGACCCTATCTGGTGTTTTACAGGAATGCTGAACACTTGTTTAGATCAGAGAGAATTCTCCTACTGGATCCTTTTTATAGATAGTGTTAAGTTGATAAACAGGAGGTAAGTAACCAGACTGTGCAACAAGTCAGGCTTAGACTTAAAACCTGAATCTTCATCTCCTTGCTGCTGCACTGTCCCACTGAAACACCCTGCTTCCTTAGGATGTCCGTCTTTTATTCCAGAAAAAAGTGTATGCAAATAAAATACGAACAATAAAAGAAAATACTCCCTCAGACACGGAGTATGTGAGTAGATGGGATTCAGATACAGACAAAGTTCAAGGATGTTACTGTCGCCACTGGTACAGGGATTGCCCTAAAGTGTGCCTGGATCTTAACTTAAGGTTAACACAGTCAATGTCTCTAGGAAGAATATTTTCAAGAGCAAACGTGTTGAGATATTCCTTTACTATTTCTGCTGGAAATCAGTTGCGACTGGATTTTAGGAAATGGCTTATTTTTTCAATACTTTTATTTTTTCAATCAGACATTGAAACTTCTGCCTTCCTATACATCTTCTAGGTAGAGATAGTGCAAAACCCATCAATTTCATATGTTCAGAGAGATAATGTATTAAGGAAACTGTGACATATATACTAGAAATACTGTGTACCTGTAGGAAATACAGCCTTGTACTTCTACATAACCTATTTACATGAAGTTATTGGCACCCAGAATTTCCATACTTCTGTACCTACCCAGCAGCCTGCTATCAAGTTTCTGTGGTCAGTCATTCCCTGCCTTGCACCTTATTTATGCATTGCACAGCTGATGTCAAATCAGACCTGGCACTTTGTTTATGCTGCACTTATTTTGCACAGATATGAATGACTGACAGCACTGCAATGCAGAAAGGAACAAGACCCCTATTTCTGATGTCTGTGTGTGTGCCCTTCTGGATTTTTTAAAGCAATACAAAAATGCATAATCAAGTCTAAAGGTACAGAAACTGCAAGGAAAAAGATTATTATTTAAAAAATCAGTGTTGCCACCTTGAAGCTGAACATGCACAACCTAGAGAGATTTGCTGATGAAGTGTTACTGGGGCAGATGGTTTCTGAATGAATGGATAATACAGCTGCAATGTAAGACTGCTCTGAGCTGGCTGTAGGTAAAGTTCTTTCTTTGAAAGTATGGGGCAAATGTGAATAAAAGGGAGAAATGATTCAACTGAAAACATAGTGGCCAAAACCCTCAGCCTGTTTTGTCACTTTAATTCCAAGGTAACAGTATTTCACTCTCTATTTTTTCTCCACATTAGCCCAAATTAATTTGTAAAATAGTTTCAGATGAATGAAGTAGAAAGATGTGTTGTTTGAGTCAGAGTAGTCTGTCCTGTGATACAGTGTAGCACTCATTCATGGAGAGCTTATGACAACTTTGGATACCCTTTTGTATGAGGAGCAAACTTCCTACCAAATTAAAATGCTGAAATGTAAAGACTGCATAACATAAGTATTTTCATGAGAAATGATGAACTGTAATGTTTTCCTACAAAACACTTGATACTGGGAAGATAATGAAATCTGTGCTGCAGGTTAACTCACTCTTCTGCTACTAATGGTACCTCTAATTTGGATACTGAAAAAATATGGTTGAATTCTTAGTTGTACTAAAAGGTAGTTGTATTTTTGTCAGTCCTTTCCTGTTCCCACTGCAAAGGAAGATGCACTTCAGGGCAAACCAAACTTGAAGAGCTGTCAGGTCCCTCTCTTCTGTCTGGTCACGGTCTGAAGGCACCATAAGTCAGGGGATCGGAGGAAACAATGAATTCCCACTTCAAATGGAGCTGAGTCAGAAATTAGTGAAAATGCTTCAAAACTGATAAACCAATTGGGAGTTGAAAGAATGGGAAAGACTGTTCTTCCGTTCTAGGGGTACACTCATGACATCACTGAAAGTAGTTTTAGTCTGAAAGACACAAACCATTTTATTATAGACTGATTACCTCAGTCGAGTTCAAATACAGAGCCTGCAATGTAAAATTATGGCAGTCTATTTTTTCTGTGGTATCATGGAAATCGATCACTTTTCACGCACAGAGAGTTGATAGACAAGCACCAGACATCACTGGACATAACCTTATTGATTTTCTTGGTAATCAAGAATGAAAAAATCACAAGGGACAACAGAGACAAGATGAACTTCA
>VYZQ01004504.1:125160-176442 GCA_013400655.1 Mystacornis crossleyi
GCACCATAAGTCAGGGGATCGGAGGAAACAATGAATTCCCACTTCAAATGGAGCTGAGTCAGAAATTAGTGAAAATGCTTCAAAACTGATAAACCAGTTGGGAGTTGAAAGAATGGGAAAGACTGTTCTTCCGTTCTAGGGGTACACTCATGACATCACTGAAAGTAGTTTTAGTCTGAAAGACACAAACCATTTTATTATAGACTGATTACCTCAGTCGAGTTCAAATACAGAGCCTGCAATGTAAAATTATGGCAGTCTATTTTTTCTGTGGTATCATGGAAATCGATCACTTTTCACGCACAGAGTTGATAGACAAGCACCAGACATCACTGGACATAACCTTATTGATTTTCTTGATAATCAAGAATGAAAAAATCACAAGGGAAAAAAGAGACAAGATGAACTTCAGACCTCTGACTGGCTGATCTCTCAGTTTTACCTGTGCTTACAGCTTGTTTGTACATGAAAGAAAAGCTCATGTGTCTGTTCCTGTCCTTCTCCTCTGCTTTTAAAAATGTGGATTCTCTGAGAGTGTGCTCGAGCAAAAAATGAAGAAAGAATAATCAGGTGCAAGAGTTGAAAACCAAAATTTTTGTGAGTTTAGACCCAAGTAATCATTTGAAATTTGTCAGTAATTTAAACTGTCAACTTCAGCCTCCCTTACATGAATTGGCATTTTTAGGACAAAGCTTCATGGCTCGGAAATTCCTTGGATTTTTTTTCTTCCAAATTTGTTTTTATTTATCCAGAAATTGTGAAAGGAACATCTGAATGAATTCTCCTGCTTTTGCCTGTTCTTCTGGGTTAGTGTGGTACTGTAATCATGGACAAATGGTGTCATTCTCCTGGACATCCAGCTCTGCTCCTACACATACAGCTAAACAAAGGCTCCCAGGATGAAAACGTCCTTCCGATTCAAGAAAAAGCCAGGCTGGAATCATAGAGATGTTTACTGTCATTTTCTGTGGATTTTGAATTATGTCAGTCTATTCTCTGAGTTTATCATGTGTAATAATGACAGTAATAAGACACTGTAAAATAACTGTGCATTTCCAGACCATTCCTGGAGAAATAAACATCAGAAAAATATGTTATGAAATAATCACAAAAATAATGTTAGTGTTTAAAGTAAGGTTTCCAGCCACCTCCTCCACCTTGACATTGCTTTTTTATGAGAAGTGATAGGACTGGAAACCTGTGTGTAATAAGAAAAGAGGAGAGGGTAGAGGAAAGAAAACTTCCTTGAGCTGTTGTTTCAGCCTGGGGGTACAAAGCATTTCATCCACTCACATCAGCCATCTAAACTGTGTGTTCTCTTCCAACAAATGCTGGAAACACATGGACAGTTTCAGTCTCAGCTATAGGAATTTCAGTCAGATGCAATTCCACTGATTTCTCTGGAAACTTTTGAGTGGTTCAAGAGGAAAGGAAACCATGGCAATAATGTTTCCAATGAAAGTACTCTGTATTGAGGTGTTTTCTGGGACAGGTTTCATGTGCTGGGGTTCCTGGAGGATTGCGACAGTCCATGTGCTGTGAAAAGGAGGACAGGAATTATTGTCAACACTTGGAAGCACAGCCTTAGAGTTCTTATGATACTCTAAACTCTGGTTACTTGAAGCTGGAGCTTCTGCAGGCTCTTCTGGGGGGGACTGAGGCAGTGGGACAAGAAACAGCTGCAGTTTTCAGTTTTGAAAAGCAGGATTTGCTCCAGGGGTTGGTTTAAAATCTAGGGAAGACTCGAAGCACATGATGAAGAACATTTTATTTTTGCATTGAAGAAATTGAAAAACTTAGAACTTTAGGCCATTAATGGAATTCAGTGTGCTAGAGATCCCTCAGAACTATGGGGAAAACATGAACTTCCTGCTGAGGTTTATATTGTTGAGCATTTTGAACATTCCCTTAAGAGCTGTTCCTGCTTCAGCCACAATATGGAGAGCTGTCCTGAGACCATCCTGGATGTTTCTATGCAGATGACTTGAGTTTTCATCATAGGTTTCAATAAAATAATGTTTAAAGTGATTGAGATCTCTCGGATTAAGTACTCTCTGTTGTGTCTTAAAGTAGTCTTTAGCCACTACAGAAAAGACTGATAACTTACAGAATCTCCTCCTGAGAGAGCCAGTTTAGACTTTAAGACATAACTGAAGACTTTCCTGGGAAAACTTGGGAAGAAATACTCCAAAGTGCAATACATTTATCACCAGATCTAAATTTTATGTAATTCGGGTTCTTTATGCATATATTTTGGTTGTAACACTGCCAGTCTTGTGCGTTTTGTTCAGTGCCTGCCCATTTGTATTCTGTGTAATTGGAAAGCAGGATGAACAATGGGGAAATAACTGTTTCACTGGTGCTTTAAAGGGCTCTATATTCAAGGAGAAATCAGCCATAAGGGACTCCCCCAGTCCCCTTCCTCCCTCAGAAGGAATGCTCCATAGGGGTTGGTGGAGGAGTGATGCAGACCGTCTGTACTTCTGGCCAAATTCAGAAAACAAAGCTGAAATATTTCTTGCATTGTCTTGCTGGACTGAGGAAAGAGAATGACCAGCTGGGAAGGGCTGAGTTTTCTCTGGAGATGCTGAATAATGCTGGGAGAGTGGGACAGTGCTGTGCCTGTTGCTGCCGGGGGGATGGCGCTGGGGGAATGGAGGCAGAGGCTGAGGCAGAGGCAGATATTCCAGGGCAGGAGAGGGGCTCTATCTGCCACTCCCCTCTCACCGCAAAAATGCTCAGCTTCCCTTTTACAGAGCTGAAAACGAGCAAACAGGTTGAAGAAGGCTTTTTATTCTGTGCTTAAGAAATATTTTTAAAACATCCTTATATGATCAAAAAGTTTGTCAAAAAGTTTGTTGTTTTCCACTCGAAAAGAGTGGAAAAGTACTGAGAGTTCTGGGTGTAAAACAGACAGGAGGTGGTCACACTGCGGCTTCACTTGGACGTGGCAGAGGCAGAGGTGAGAATTAATAAGTTTAACAGGAAATAGAGGAGCAAATGTGAGGATTTGAGTGTCTATAAGAGAGTGTGGCTCACAGGCATGGGGAGGGAAGGGGCTCTAGGGGAGAACAACTGGGCTGTGGAGCTTCTGCCTTGGCTCTGGGGGGCTGAGTGATGGAGCCGGATGAAAAAGCTGGTGATGGAGAAAGAAACTGAAGAAGCAGTTACGGATGGAATTTGAGGCCCTGGGAGGCATTTGCAGGTATAGGGAATAAGAGGTTGGTGCTGGTTTGTAAAGAAATAAAGAACAGTGTAAAAGGAGAATCTCAGTTCAAGTTCCTGCAGTGAGATGGAGAGGAGGGAGAAACACAGTTGGAAGAGTGATTGGGGAAGGGAGGAAAAGTAGGAAATGAGGTCCTGATGTCCTGCATGACATCCCTTTGGTAGAGGGATAAAACCTAACAGCAAGGGGACGTTCTGTGGGACTGCCAAAGCTGCCTTGGTGGGAGGCACAGAAAGAGGGGAAACTGCAATTAAGTTTGTAAGAAAATGTACAAAAGGAGAAGGAGAATTCCTGTGGAGGCAAGGACAAAAGTGAGCAGACGAGAGCTGCACTGAATAGGTGAAAACTGTTCCCTTCTGCATCAGCTGTCCAGTGGCACATTTTCTGTGGCACTGGAACAAACGCCTGCTCCGCTCCCCAGTGCCCATGACTTCTGTTGAGAAACCACAATGCACATGAAAGGGCTTTTATAAGCGACCAATTAGAGGACAAATAGAAACTGTTTTCTTCGCAGAAGTGCACTTGAACTGCAGGTGGAATGGAATGCTCCAGAAAGGATACCACGGTCTCTGGAGACAGGGACAGGCTAATGGAGACGGAGCATTGCTGAGCAGCCACTGCGCTGTGGGGAAGGGTGGGATGTGCATGTGGCTCTCCACGGCCATCCAGCTCCATTCACCCTTCTTACTTTCTACAGGCATCATTATTTTAGAATATATTTTTAAACTAATGGAAAGGTTTTTAAAAATCTGTTGGGATTTGCAGACTTTAAAGAGAGGTTTCAAAGAAAGTAATTGGCTTTGCCTTCATTCAGACACTGAAGCTCAATTTTCAGTGCAGGAGAGCATTAAAACAGCAAAGAAAAATGGCCTAGGTGCATATAGTTGTAATACATGCTGCATTTGTAGCATCCCCAACAGGATACAGAAACAATATAGCCGAGGCACTTTGCTAGCATGAAAGAGCATCATTCCTTTGGTATTAGTTTATAGCACATGGAGTCATCTCTCACTTGCAGGAAAAGTCATGGAAATAATTTATGTCACTATTAAACAGCTTCACTGCTGATCCATTGCAGCCTCAGCACATTAACTATATTTACCATCTAAGACACAGAGAGGAATCTGTCCTATCTGACGAGGAAGCAATAAAGTTTTAGTGAAATGGACGTAAATCAAAGTTTAAGTTTGCCTAGTAAAAATACATAAAGCTGTGTTTCACATCATGTTTTATGCATAGCAGTATTCTGCATATAGGAATAAAACCTGCATTTGTTGGTAAATACTGCTTCCATATTGTTGATTGTTTTGGTCTGTAAATTAAACCTGTGTACATGCAATGATCTAAAGACAAATGCATTTTTTGGCCCATACGTGTTTGTAAAAAAGATGCATTGAATGGTAGGAAAAGGAGAGGAAATAGTCGAAATAGGTAAAGCATTCACTTCCTGGCAGCTTCTTGGTTTCAAGTGCACAGTTTGCTGCATATGCCTAGATTTTTACTTTTCTTTTTGGAGCCTGTGGTTTTGCATTGAGCTGTCACTTTATTAAAGTCTTGCAGAGTGTCTCTATATGTGTCAGACTGGCCACAGGATGGGGTTTATTCCTGTAAGTGCTTTCCTGGAGGAGGATTTGACCACCACAAACCTTTGTATGTACAAGGTAATGACACTTTACTTGGTCACAGGGAAACATAATCCAGGCTTCTTCTGTCCTTGCTTTGGTAATCCTGAAATTATCATTCTCCAGCTGCCTTTGCTCAGACATTTACTGAAACTGTGGGATAAGAGCTGGTGGATGGTTGTTGCTGTTGTGAGTCAGGCCCAATGTTTGAATGTGGTTCCTTTCTGCAGCGACAAAGAGCAGCAGGTTCGGAGGGAGTGGGGTCAGGCCCTGGGTGTGCCCCAGTGTGGAGTGACAGTGTCTCGAAGATGGACTTCGAAACTGATGAGAGTGGAGTGCTGGGCGAGGCCCTGGAGCTCGAAGGAAGTGCCTTAGGAAGGAAGGCAGCAATAGGAGGTGTCTGATAGGTGTCTAATAACAGTAGGTGTTATCTTTTTCTCTCCGTGCAATTATTTTGTAGTGTGTTTGCCGGTTTGAACCACACAATCTGATGACTCTCTGAGGTGTAAGGTGAGGCTGTTTAAAATGTGGTGATGTGCTGGACGTTCTTCCATCCCACAGAGAGGGAAGAAAGGGCCAACCAGTGCCTAGAGAGAAAATCCTGTTGCAGTCGAAGGGCCTCGTGTGATCTTTGGAAGAAGAAAGCCTATTTTTATGTGCTGGCCCTCACCTACTCTGTTAGAAATGGGGAAGAATAGGATGCTTAATTTTGATGCTATGTGATATTTCAATATTATCTCAGTGTCATAGTTACTTTAATATACCCCTTTTCTTTATACCTTGAAGGCTTAAAAAGTTTCCCTGAGACATATCAATAAGATGGGAGCTATGCTGAAGGAGGCAGGTATCAGCTGTCCCAGAAAAAGGATACTCAGAATCCATAAGGGTCTGTCGCCATCACCTTTCATATGGACAAAGTTACCATGCCTGGCAGGCTGTCTCAGTGTGTCCAATTGTCTGCTTTAACAAACACATCTTTAGGCTTCCAGAAAAGTAAGGTCGTTGCTTGGATGAGTAATCTGACACTGGGAAAGAGATGCAGTGGGATAGGTCTACTGCTCTCCAAACAGTGTGCAGAAAAATAATAGTAAAACTAAAAGATAACATATAAGCAATAAAAATAGCACGTATCTCTTCCTAGGCACATCAATCCCAGCATCATCAGCCCGGCTGTGAGTTGGATGGTGAGGGAAAAACAGAGACAAAATGTGTCTCATTCCAGCACTGAAGATTACATGCCATCAAAAAGATAAAATTACCTGAGACCCTTGCAGATCACCTAAAAGTTGGGGTTGTGTATACGCAGCACATTGGAAAACTAGCCCAATTTATCATCTTTGCAAGAAAGCAAATACTTGGCAGGTTTTGTATTTTAAACAGCGCTCAAAGTGCATGAAAATAAATAAATAAGGTAACCCCAAAGTCTAAGCCCAGGAATGAAAATCTGAGCAGACTTCAGCCTTCATCATCAGCTTAGCTCTCTGGGTGTGACAGGCAATTTTCCTTTTTAATTTTCTCCAGCAGTAAGGAAGCTAATGGTACATCTTAAAAGATATGACCTTATCCTTGTAAAGCTACCTGAAGCTTGGCAGAAAATAGGATGGCCTCACTGTCTAAGAAAGGCTGGCTTGAAGGGAAAAATTCCCTTCTTTCTTGCATCAGTGGACTGAAGAATGGGAGGGAATATTTTATTCTTGTACACCATTTTTATTCTGCTCCAGATATGATCCCTGTGGTGGTTTTTAGAGGCACCATTTTATATGTTTTTATATTATGGATGCTCCACATAGATAGATATGACTCTGTTTGGCCAGAATAAATATTGTTAGGGCCAAATTCCTCAATTGCACACCTAGGTGCAGACATTTCCTCCTCACAGTCCTCTTGAAGTCAACAGTCTGGTGTACATTCATAAAGCTATGGGTTTGCTGGGCTTTAACACGGCAAGGGTTTTGATAAAATAAAAAGTATAAATTGCAGCCAGAGCTATTTCAGTGAGCAATCTGTCAAGATATCATTGGTGCTCTGAATCTGTCATGACTGTGGTGAGAGAAAACTGTTTCTGTAGGGTTGCTGGTCTGGATATACCCACACAAATGGTAAATGATACATACAACTGTATTAATTTTATACACACACATAAACACCCTTCTCTGTCATGTTCTGTGGTTTTTAGCAGAGCCAGGCATTTCCCCACTAGTTTTTGGCAGTAGTTACTCCATTATCTTACTATTTCATCTGCTGCCAGAAAATGAAATGTTTAAGCACCATGAAATTCCTTTTTTAAGATGTCATACAGGACAGAGCCCAGGTCACAGGGCTGTAGTTACAGGATGAGTGTATTTTCCTTTCACTGCTCAGCTCTGTTGCTGTTCTGCTTTTCATTTGTTGTGTATTTTCATTAGAAATGCAACGTTGCATCCTCTCGTGATTCATGGAATTAATGAACTCTGAGCCCCTGGTCTGTTCATAGAGTACAGTCTGGTATTTGCAAGTATTTTGAATGGATTTCCAGTCTGGGGGCCAAAAGCTGAGATTCCATGCAAATCCAACCATAGATGGCAAGCGGGACCAGGGAGAGCAGGAGGCAGAGCCCTGCCGTTCTGGCACCAACCAACCCCCAGGTCCCTGTTGGGAAGAATGTGTGGTTTAAACCTTCTGCCAAAAGACTTGTCCGAATTCCCATTCTCTGTGTGGTTCAGCAGAAAACTAAACCTGAACATCACAAGCGCCAAAATAATGATCTAATCATTGGACCATGTGTCCTCTATTTAACTTGGCTTTAGAATTTGCACTCTGCTGACTTGAATAGGACAGTTCACACATCCAACTACTGTTATTGCAGGTGCCTAAAGACTTGAGCACACATTGATGCATAGCTTTAAACTCATTTCACATTTCAAAGGTTTGCTTTGTGATCAAAGGGGCCTAGAGACTTCTTTCTAAATGAAAGCGGACATTTTGGGTCTATTTTGTCACTATAGCCACCAAAGAAAAGAAAAGGCCGGGAAGGAGGAGGGAGACTGGCAATCGAGCCAAAGCAGGCTTCTTTTTTCTGGTCTGACTTTGCAACACTAAGACTTGGTTGGAAAGAGGAATATCTTCGCGTTCTCTAGGTGTGTTTAATCAGGAATGTTTTGAAATACAACTGAAACTGAAATAGAACTGGAAGCACTCTAATGGATCTAAAGAATGTTTTTCCATACGAGAACTTAGTTTTGGGCTACCAAGTAGGTTCGGTGTCTGGCTCTGAGCGTTTGTGGAGCAGTGACCCAGTTTCAGGAGCAGGGATGCATCATGGCCGCACCTGGGAGCTGGAGCCTGTAGGTGCCACCATTTACGGGGAGTTTGGAGCCTCCTCACCTGTCCTGTCAGGGTGAGAGTTACTGGTTTGTTACCCATTTTCTTGCTTAAACCTTCTGATATGTGATGCATTTTCCTCATCCAAGGGAAAAATCTACCCAGTTTGGCTGGACTGGTTCTATGTCTGTGACTCTTTCCAGTTTGCTGTGGACCTCCTGGAACACAGGTGGCCCTCTGGCAAACTATGCCCTATTGCTCTGTATTTCAAGAGCTCTCACAGATCTGGCAACTGTCAAGATGATCTGTAGAGATACCGGGCAGAGAGAAAGGGAAGATTCAGATGCTATCAGGAGTTGTCAGGGCGTTTGTTTATTTGCTTTAATAGTTGCAAGGGACGTTCTGGGTCATTAGCTGCAATTCAGGAAGATTCAAGCTGAGGTCGCTTAGCCCAGCTGGAGAGAGCAGCTCGAGCTGTTTGCCTCCACATGTGGCTGGTACAGATGCAGATGTTATTTTGGACAACTTTAATGTCAGTTCTGCCTCCACTGAAGCTTTGTAGTTGTAAGTGTCTGAAGTGAGTGAGTGTCCTGGTGCAGACCCTTGAAATTTATGGCATCTGAGGGTCATGGTTTGAAGAACAACTCTGTATTATCTTCAGAAACACAAGGAAGAGATCTCCTGGTGATGCTGTTTTATCAGAAAATAATAATTGACTGGACCTATCAACACTCGTTTGCTCTCTGACTGCTAACCCCGACTATTTACTGATCATATAGCATGTTAAACTGATTTCTGACTTGAGTGATGTATTGATAGGGATACCCCACTGGCTTTGAAGTCTGGAAGAGTGATGATTTATAGAGGCTGTGCCTTTAGGAAGGGAGGAACTATGTTGCAACACCAGAAGCTCTCAGAATGCAGGGTCAGTGTTTGCCACTCGTTCCCCAGAGTCCCATTATCTGTGCCTTCATCCAATAGCTGAGGCCAAATGCTTTCAGATGTTTTATGCTCCAGGACATGCCTGCTATTCTGGGAGCAAAAGCAAGTTTGGATGAGTTTCTGGATTTGTATTTGCAATGCTCTTAGTATGAGAATCCTTCACCTCAGGTTACCTTCTGCAAGTGATCTGTGAAAAATTTGAATATCCAAGGACTATTGTAAAGAGTGCTGTGTAATGCTTATGAGCTTAATCCTTAGTATAATCCCCAAATTTAGTGTATCCTGGCAAGTTTCCTTGAATAAGTGTACTTTGCAGCTAGATCCAGCAAAAAGAATAAACTCCATGAGTTAAGCAGAATGGCCAATATTCATTTAAAAAAATAATGCTTGCTTATGTGGCTCTAGTCTTGCATGGCTGGGGTTGCCTCTGCATTGAAAAAATAAATGTTTTAAATCCCTGAGAATCTCTAATGACATTTCTGAAAATTAACGGCTTAGTTTCTTCCTCTTTCTCCTCTATTTTCTGCCACCTTTTCTCACATCTGTCTTAGTGGACTTGTTGGAACTCAAGAAGTCAGCCAGTACAAGTAGGAAAGTGGGTTGCGGTATCAAGGAATGTCTTTAGGACTTGGTAGATGTTTAGTTGGAATGTTTTACAGATGATTTTATGTGAGAGTATGGGTTGGTGCTTGTCATTTCTGATCTGTGAACAAGAATACTCGCCACGAACACATGAATCACTTGGAATAAGAAGTTGCAAAAAGGCTTGGTCTTCCTTTGAAATACCAGTTCAAAGGCTTATTGTTCCCCAAATTATCCTTAGGATGGAAAAAAGTGGTAGAAGATGCTTTCCTGGTTAGTGGCAGCTAAAATTGAAGTATCATTTTCTGTTTCTTAGAGCTTTGGGATAGATTTCTGGATGTATCACCTGATTTCTTAATGTATTTCCAAATTTCTCAAAATCCTACGCATGGTCCCAGTTTTTAACCATCTTCCTTCTGTGCTTGCTCCGGATCAATACACCAATTCCATGAGTACAAAATTTCCTCCTGAAACACGAAGATCAGAAGAGGCTCCTGGGAGGTGATGGTTACAGACCCTTTTGAAGGGAAGGAGGAACGAACGCTTAGTGAGGGGCTGGGATCCCTTTGCCTTGGCACTGTCAGCACTGGAGCTCTTGGGATGTTGTTCTTAGTGAGGACAGTTTAACAAACACCACAACTGACAGGGCAGAGCAGCTGAACAAACAGACAAGGGTATAATTTATCCCTTTCCCTGGTTTTCAGTGTCTATTTAGTGCATTAGCTAATATGATCCTTACTGTGTGATGTCAGTTGTGACACAAGCTGCTCCGTCTGTTGTTTTAGCCTGGGTTTAATTTAGAACAAAGGAAGACAGGGCAAGAGGTGGGAGGGTTGGCACAAGAGAGAAAAATGGGAGGGCTGGACAGAAAAGAGAGAAAGGGCCCTGTCACCAGTGACTGTGGGACAGAGAAGTCCCTAACAATCTTGTCTAGACTTTAATTACTTGTGCCTTGGCTACCGAAGATAATTTTCTCTGACCTTGACAATTGTAGCCGTGCCAAATGCCAACTTTTTCTCATCCCCTTGGTCACGACGGATCATCTCGCTGAGAAATGACAGATCATCCCACATCCCACAGCACCAGCCTGGCTTTGTTGCATTTACAAACACAAGGTCTTCTCTCAAACTGCCTTCCCAGTCTGAAGACACGTCTTGGAAATGTCTTTGTTCCCTCACATTGCTCCTTATAATTCATGCTGGCCGCAGATACACGTGAGGCTCCTGGTAAGTGGAGAGCAGGGCCTGTCATGCCAATGGAGCCTGTCTCCTTGTATTCCTTTGCTGGTTTCCTCCATGTTAGGTCCTCTTTGATTTTGGTGCTTTGTGGAGGTTTCCCCCGGGGGGATGGGCCTTGGGAGTGGAAGCATGGTCTGAGTTACATGGGGTTTCCAGGCTCCCTGGTGCTATTGTGCCTAAATCCTGTTTCTCGTTGGCCATTTCAAATGTACCCCGCCCTGGTAATCCTGTACTTAGGTTGGTGTTCACATGATTCTTGGTCAGTCTGGCCTAGACCCCCAGCGAGGAGCTGGGAAAACTAAAAATATCTATGAACATCTATCAAGGTTATTGTTCCTGATTCTTTCTATGGGCCAAAGCTGTCTGCCAGGGAAGGTTGCAGAGACCCCACTGCAACAGTGCTTAATCCATCTTTTTATTATTTGTTTACAAGGGGTTTAGCAGAATGGGATTATCTCCCAGGACAGGGGCTTTTGCACACCATGCTGGTAAGAATGACAAAGATATATGAAAAAATATATTGATGAATAGCTTTTCCTGTGTTTTAGTCACGTTTTTTTGATATCTCCGATACCAATAACTTCCACTTTTCCCTCACAGTTAGGTGATGACCTCCAAGGTCATCGATACTGAATGCTTTCTGGTTTCATTTGCCAGAAGGTGCCACTGAACCTGGCTGCTATTACCACGACTATTTCCATGTGGATGCTTCTGCAACAAGTGTGATTCACAATCACATGGCAGGACACTGGAGAGCTGGAATACTACTACCTATGAGGAAAATTAGAAAAAATTTCTGCCTTAAAATGAATTTATCTGATTCCTGTCTTCCTCAGATATACAGATTGAGGCTTAACTGCATAGAGGAGTTTTTTATTGTTTCTGTCAAGGAGGACAAAGTAAGGATTCTGATGGAAAAAATGATGTGTGAGGCATGGCTGATGACTAGCAATCATTGATTTGCCCAGCTCTAGTTTTCAAACACTGCAATTGTTTTCCTATTTTGTGTCCACTGTCTCTGAAACTATATTATGTGTAAGTACCCTGAATATTTTATATTGCCATACTTCTTTTTCCCCAGGTTTCTGCCTCTCTTCTTTTATCAGCATTGTAATAGCCTGGGCTTTGAATTGTTTTATCACTCTGAAAGAAATTGACTGAACAAATAATATTCCTCTTTTGTTGATTGCCTTGTTGTCACTTAAATACTATTCCAATATAATGGGTAAGTTATTACTCCTAAGACAGATTTGCTACTACATTTTTTTCTCTGTCTTTGAGAAGAAGGAAGTTATCTCAGTAAAAATTGTATATCTTAGGAAGGAAGAAGATACTGTGCATTTGAACCTCATGAGAATAGTTGATTTTCAGTTTAGGGTAATACAGTCTTTAACTAGTGAAGAAGAGTCTTTCAAAGGTGAAAGTGCAAGTGAAGTTCATGATATTTCCTGTGGTTTCTCTTTTCTTTACTCACTGTATGACTTTGCAACTTTTTTGACTAGTGGCCCAAAAAATAAATACTCTTTCATCTATATTGCTGTAATTGTCTATAGGAGGAGGAACCCGGAACATCCAAGCAGAAGGGGAGGAAGCCAGCAATCCTGTTCTCGTTAGAGGTGTCTGGCCACACACGCTTTGCCCACGTCTTTGAAAGCAGTGTGGTTACTCTGAATTTACTGTGAGGAATTAGCCACAATGAGCTGAGACACAATGCAGGTCTCTATCAGATGTGTAAATAATTGCGCATTTGCCACATGTGGAAAGCTGGCTTGATGTATGTGTAAAGATAACAGTTTCTTGATGAGTTCGAGTCCTTGAGTTTTAGTGCTTTGAGAGATTTATGGATAGTTGCCTGAGAGAGCACAATGTCTGTGCTTGGAACAATGTATATTTAGAACCTATGCACACAGGTAATAGGCCTGATATTTACATCTAAAGAATACCCCAAACTAATGCTGTAATCAATACCAAATCTAAGTGGTCAGCATCTCTGAAAGGTAATGACCACAAAGAGAAGCATGTGGTTTTCCTTTTGTAAAAGAAGAAATCAACAAACAGACATCAAGAAATAAAATAGAGAAAAGGGGAAAAAAAACCCTAAACAAACCTTCAACTCTCCTCTGCATTTCAGAAAATAAGACTTATGTACCTTTTTTACTATTTCTAGCTCTTCTACGTGTGAAGAACCAGCTATGAAGAGGAAAATTCCCAATCAAAGGTGTCATATGTGGGAGTAAAGAAGCTGCTTGTCTTCAGGTTGAAGAGGTAGAGGTTAAGTGACAATTTGAAAACAGCTGAGACTCATTCTAAAAAAATCAGTGTGGTGTACCTATTTGTACAAGAAAGGAGTAAGAGCAGAGGTGCTCATTTCTGTTTCTATTCAAGTTAGAGCTTTGGTGGAGTTTATCTAGCCTGTTGTCAAAAATAAGTAATATTGTGTGGCATTAAAAAAACCTAACACCCCCCCCCAAACCCTCCAAAATGTTCTCTGCTTTGTGACTGCCTGTATCACATTTCCCTGCAGCAGAAACAGAGTGAAATCAAAGGCAGCTGTAGCCAGATTTTCGCAAGGAGTGAGGCAGTGGTAAAAAGGTGCATCAATAGGGAAATACCTCCTGCCTGGGTTAAAACAGCCTGAATCAACTGCAGCCCCTCCAGATCAATATCCAGGATGATAAGGGGTATAAAACCTTTAGTGTGTTGGCTTAAGGAAACAATAGGAGCTATCAGAGTCCATCTGAGAGGCAGGTGGTGAGCAAGAACATGACTGGGGGGAGTGGAGCTGTTCTTTTCTGGTGAGGAAAGGGGTGGCCTGGGATGAGGGGCCTCCCATGGGCACATGGGAATGTCCCAGGGGGATGCAAGTGCTGGTTCTGTGAGCTCTGCTCCAGAGGTGACATCCCTTTGGGCAGCTAATGGCACTGGGAGCCCCAGGTGACTCTCTGAGAAAGCTGCCCTGTTCAGGACCCCGGATGCCAGATGGTTGTTCAAGATGGCCACAAGGTTCTTCATCCTGCCTAAAGCACATTGAGAGCATCCTGTAAACCCCTATTTTATGACTGACTGGAAAACAGAATTTAATTTACCATGTGGCAAGCAGGAGTGTGTTATTGGGATAGGGTAACAGACAGAAGAAGAACAGTTCTATGATGCATGAATGTAGAATTATATAAAAAAAAGGTTTAAGAAAAAAAAGAAAGCAAACAGATATTAGATGTATTGCAATTTTCTTTTTAGTATAAAAATTATTATGTACTCCCCGCTGGGAGGGACTTTATTAGTCTATTTAAACTGAAGTTTTGCAAATTTATTATGGAGGCAACTTCTTTGAATGCAGCAGAGAACTGCTGGGGTTTGCATGACTTTTTGTGTCTCTTGCTTGATTTTGAAAAGCTATCAAAAAGCAAGCACTCATTATAATTTATAGGTAACAGTGTACAGAAAAGCCCATTTGTTGCTACTCCACACAGTTAAATGATAATTGTCAGCCACACTTTCTTCTCCAAAATATGAGTCTGTCTGTCTAACCACAGTGTGGCACTAATCGTATAAATGCAGCAAACACAGATGGAAATTAAACAGCAGCTGGGTAATCATCTTCATAAATGTAATATTAAAAATATCACAATCCTTTAATTTCTGTTCTGCTTGTATAAGGCAGAGCTGCATGACAAATTGCTATCATAACTTTACTGAGAGAAATGCAGGTTGTGACCGGTTTAAACCAAATTACTCTGGCCCTGCTGTCCTCACTTGGGCTCTTGAGTACCGATATTAACAATCTGGTAAACACCAGATCGGGGTCATAAGCACTCATTAGCCCCTCAGAGAAGGGCCACCTCTGGTTTTCGAATATTGATTAGGAGGCACCAGAGCATACCAGTCTGACACCACCAGGGAAGATGCTGAACATCTGAAGCGTTTCCTCTGCATTTCGGGAAGCTCTGGATCCAATCTGCTGTGGCCACTTTCATTTTCATTTTTACTGACTACTTTCTTTGTCTTTCCACTATTGTATAGGATTGGGCACTGTAGAAGGCTGATTGAACAATAAACAAAAGTACTGCTGTCACCCTGAGCCTCTTGTGGGATGGAGGAGTACTCTGACAACTTAACTCGGCTTTTCCATCCCTCATGGACAAGCCTACTTCCTTTCCTTCCTCTGATTCATTGCAGGTGTAATGTGTCTTGTCCTGCTGCCAATACTATCACAATAGATTGCAGTGCTTCTCTGAACAGAGATACTGGTGA
The DNA here is from genome assembly GCA_013400655.1 of Mystacornis crossleyi. Lineage (NCBI taxonomy): Eukaryota > Metazoa > Chordata > Aves > Passeriformes > Timaliidae > Mystacornis > Mystacornis crossleyi. The sequence continues at coordinate 140,322 of VYZQ01004504.1, forward strand.
GTCATTTTCCTCTCTACTGAAATTAATTCATACATTTTCCCCCAGTTTGCATCGAAATCAGGTAACTTGACTGATTTAAAGTCCAAACTCACAATTGGTAAACACAGAAAACCCTTCTAAAGACAGTTTCTTGAAATTGGTAGCATAATGGTAAATATTGTTGAAGATGACCTTGAGGCAACAACTTCAAAAGCAGATAATAGGATTTATGCTCTGGTAGTAGTAGGTGTTTAAAAATTAAACAAGCAAAACATTGTTTCAGTATTAAAAAACCTCATATGTTGTCTTAATATGTGCTATAATCCAAGCCTGACTGTGCATAATAAGCTTGTAATTCCACTGATCCATTGATGGGGAGATAACAAACCCCTGCAAATGGCAAATGGATTGTGTGTGAGAAATGCGAGATTGATGGCCCTGCTCCAGCGCCGCAACCTTTCTGTAGTCTGGCTGTGTCACTGTCCTGCCCGTGCCCAGCCCAGTGCCTGGAGATGCCCTGCCTTGCTCAGTGCTCTCAGCAGGCTGGAAAGCAAACCAGCGAGGCTTTGCAGATGATTCCACTGCTCTGCCTGCACTTGGCAGACCTCACATCCTCTACGCTGTTCAGCGTGCACAGCTGGATAAAGTGATCCCTGGACTGGTTCTCACACAGGAACCACAACAGTTGCTTATGTTGCTGGTTTTGTAACATGGTTTCCCCATTTTTCCCTATGCTCACAATAAGAATTTTTGAGGGGTTGACATTTTATGGTCATACACACAGGGTATCATAAGGGAGGCAACCATTTAATGTAAAGTTAAACATGAATGTTGAATAAATGTGGGATGTAGATATAAACATTAAAGGAGAACGTTACAGGTAAAAGAAAGTGTTTAATATTGTGAAATTAGTGGCAAAGGGAGGGCAAATTGCTCTTCAACTCATCTCACGCCCAAAAAACCTGCATTTCTTAAGGCATGATCCTCCACTGTTGAAGTCAATGACCAAAAAAAAAAATAATTCCATACTTCTTTGATAAGTGAAGGTTGAAGGCTTAAAAGAGCTGTTAATATCATCTTGCCCATTAGTTGTTTTGGAAAATGGAACAAGCTCCTTTAGACCTCTCTTTCCATCTTTTGTGGCTCCAAAATCAGCAAAACAGATTATGGGCTAGAGATACTATCTCACTTCTCCTCTGCTGTCTAGGGAGTACAGGGTTGTCTTTGCCTTTATGAAGCATATCCCAACAGAAAAGGGGAAAGTCTATTTAATTTTCTCCTGCGTTATACACTCCAGAAAATGCAGCTTCATGTGTATAATGGTCTGAGGAGGCAGAGAGCAGGAGCTGCTCATCTAATAATCTCCTTGTTTCCAATTCAGAATCTTGCCACACTTTCCTGAGGCAACACTGATCCAATCCATGCTAATTGCCTCTCTTAGTTCAATGTGGACTTCATAAAAATTAAATATCAGGTTCATGCAAAATAAGTTTTGCTTTGCTGAGTGTTAACATCTGCCCTTCTGATGCAGACCCTTATTTTTATTCAGAGAAAGTCAGTGGATGAGGCTCATAACTTTTTGGGAACATTTGTACCATCCATATGGTTGTTTTTTTCTGAAGAGGAATATGACTGGAGTTAAGGCATTTGCTGTTAAATAAATGTTTCTTGTTTCAATTTCTCATCACTCCCAAAGAGTTGGGATGGAAATCATAGCGCTTTATTACAGATGGAGCTCTGAGGTAGACTGCTGCAGTGATGAGGAGATATTATGGACTTCCTAAATGGTGTGTGGGTGTCTGGGGAGAGTGGAATACAATCTTGTCTCGAACATCAGACAAGGTGGGGATACCGAGAGCTCGGCTTCCAGGGTCAGAGCTGGAAACGCCAGCTGCCCTCTGCCCCGATGCAGGGGCTGTTCACCCTGCGGTGCTGTTGTGACACACTGGTCACCTTCTGGCTCAGTCATGGGGCCAACAGTGTCACATGTGTGTTTTAAGCAGCACCTTCTTGTTAGGCTGGTGCAAGAGCCCTGATTTCCCCCCAAAACCACTCTTTCCCTGACTTTAACTCAAATGAGGGCTTCATTAACAGGGAAGTGTAGTTTACATATTCAAGTCCCTAAGGATGTGGAGAGGAAAAAATGGATTATCTGCAGAGGAGGACGACCAACTGAAGGGAGTGAGAGGAGGCACAGCTGAGATGCACCAGGACTGCTTGGAGGGGTCCCTTGGGTTCGGCTGAGTGCTCTAGACCCAAGCCCAGGGCTGGTAATGCCCAAAGGACAGCAGTTTCTTGTATTCTGGGCTGAATGGCCTCCTTTCTTTGGCTTTGGAGAACCCTCTCCCTGGGCTGGCAGACAGGGAGTTACCCCGAGCTCTCTCCCGTGACTGCCCCTTGCAGAAGTCTCTGTTGAGAGGGACATGTGCACACAAATAAGAACTACAAATCCACTGAGATGGAAAATGTAAATCTTTCAGTCTGTGTACAAGCTGTGCATTCCTTGATAGGAAAAAAATGAAGTATTGCAGTGTTCATATACAAGATTTGTGGGAGGGGTTTAGAACATTTCAAATTAAGGCAATGTCAGTGACCTGTAACTCAACACTGCCAGATTGTCTTCAAATCATAGACCTGAACCTCTTTTCTGTTCGTGTTCAAGATAAACCTGACAGTTTTCAGTCTAAGCTGTTTTTTAATTCCCTAGCCAAGACTGTATACCACTGAAAATAGAGTTTATAATAGAAGTTACAGCTTTTAACTATGAGGCCTTCAGGATGGCTCCATTATATTGCAGTTCTGTTAATTAAAATGAAGGGAGAAAGTATATATAATAGGATTGTGCTAAAGCATGAAATGAACAGTCTTACCTTAAGACACTTGTCTATCTGTTTTTCCTTACTGCGTGAGCAGTTGTCTTTGTCTTCTTCAAAATACACTGAAATTGAGGGAAGGGTTTTTTAAAAAGGAAACTTCTAAGCTTTCCTAGTCACCACGATACTGACACCCTCTGATTTGTCACATAATTGTGTTTAGGCATCTTTGGGCAGTGGATGGGAACACAGTGGAGCCTGGTTGAATAGGTGCTTCGTGTTGAATTCAGATTGCCGAGTGCTGCAGACTGAATCACTGGAGCTGCTGGATTAATGGGCTGAGGTTTTTTTTCCCCATGTGCTCTCAGTAGAACTTGTACTGAAAAATAACTTTCACTTCTCACCTTAAACCTGGAGGGTTTCTCAAAGAGTCTGTGGTGTTGTAAATCTGCAGTACAATTTGTAGACTCTTAATAGTGATCATAATGCAGAAGCAAAGCTTTTATATCAATATGACTATACCAGGAAAGAAAATTGAATCTTTCCCCATGTTTTCTGAATTAAAATTTAAAACATACAGCAGCAGTGTAGATCTAGAAGCTGTAGGTAATGTTGAACTCAATTCTTTGAGCATGGTATTATGCCTCAGCATTAATTTTTTTGCATGGTTGTACTACATTTAGCTTCATTCTTCATATAAAATCTATGCATTTATATTTTTACCCATTTCCACCCAACAGAATTGGAGCTCTTATGAAATGGATTGGAGTGACCTCAGGTGTTCACTGTTGCAGTGGGGTGGCTGCAACCTTTCCCTGGGAGACAGCCTTGGCCCGTGGAAGAATCAAGGAGACGATATTTGATAGATGTTTTCAGATTTTATTCCCCCTGGCCGCACATGGCCGGAGCCCGGCAGGGACTCCGACAGCGACTGCCCCCAGAACAGGTCTGGAACAACCCCCCGGGGTCCCGTGAGCACTCCCTTAAGTACAGAACTCCCGCGGGCTACATTCAAACTGACCAATCGGGGACAGGATTTTGGGGACACATGACCAGGGAACAGGGACAGAGAAACCCCGTGCCCCACGCATCCACTCATGCTCATCCCCCCCCACGGGGGGCACCTCTTCAGTTGACAGGGTTGGGGACAATAATGGCTGCATTAAATACCATTTAAAACATTACATTTTGCTAATGCTTTAAAGTACCTTGTATTAACGCAAACAGCGTTCACAGGAATATTGGTTTTTAAAAGAAAAAAATATGCAGCTGTCAGGTTTAAATAAAGAGAAAGTTCATGCAGAAGCCAAGTTTGTCCATGCACTTTCCAGGAGAATTCAAAGGTGAGAGCAGAGCACAGGGTTCAAATGGGCAGAGTTGCTTGGCACCAAGCAGCCCATGGGACTTCTGCCAGTGACAGTAGCCAGCACAGCTTTCAAATGGGTTATAAAATCCTGGAAATCAAAGCAGAGGCAAGATGTAAAATATGTTAACTTCTGTCGCTTGCAAGGCTCAGAGACACACCACTGTAGAAATAAAAAGTAATATTCTGAATAAACCAAAATGACAGAACATGCATTGCAAAGTGCTGCTCAAGCATATAAAGTGCAATCCAGCCACTAACTCAAATGAAATATTCTGCAAACTGTTATTGAGCACCAGCCTCGCACCACAGCAGTGTCTGCACAGAAGAGCCTTGGGTAAGAACTGGAAAAAGTTCTGATAACTTATCCAAAGGAGTCATTAGAACTACTTAGGTGAAAATTTTTGGAGTATAGCTGATCAATCCATCTGAAACTGCTGCTAAAAGGAAACAAAAATATATTTCTTGGTAAGAGTTTTGATAGCTGAAGTGAGGTTTTTCCAGAGTTGAAATGCATCAGGTTTCTGATAGCCATTGTTAGATGAAATACTGTTGGGAGACTTCAGCTCTGAGCTGATCTTGTCCCATTTCGCCAGAATTAAAGGGTGATTTGTGAGGTTGCTGTGGTGGGAGCAATAGTAGTAATTTTTTGTTGCAGGGCTTAAGATTTTATTGGGTGTTGTGCAAGGGAAAATGAAAAATCTCAGTGCATGTTTCAATTCTACATTTTGTAAATGTGTAACGATGCAGCTTAAACTGGGCATTGCTTTTGGTGTGTGAATAGTGAAGAAAGGCCAGCTTTTTCATCAGGTACTGGCTGTGAAATATTTAAAAGTAATGAAAATAGCGTGGATAAAGATTTTAATCTCAAATATTAATGGACGTCTATATATTTGTCTGCTCAAACTGAAATTGGATATTAATTAAAAAAAAAAAAAAAAAAGAGAGAAACTCCAAACTTTCTACTCCTCTGATGGTAACTAGGAAAGTGAACAGCTCACTGCAGACTGGGCACTCTCTGTCTGGTGGTGCCACACATCACATCCCTGCTCTTCAGACTCTTCCTACTTCTCCCAGACACCGCACTGCGCTGTGTTCCTGCAAGTCTGCAATAGCTTGTGTGAATTTGGGGTCTTCTTCCCCTGTTTGGGAGTCAGAGTGGTCCCGGTGTGCCCTTCACCCCTGGCCCCGCACGCTGCCCAGCCTCGGGCACGTGCCAGAGTTTCCCAGGCCCAGGGTCACTGTGCTCCAGGGCAGAGTGTGAAACGAGCTCAGCCAGAGCTCTGCTGAGTGTTTGCACTGCTGCAGCAGGAGGGAGGAACCCGCCGCAGGAAAGGAGGAGGGTGGCCGGGGGAAGATCTCCCATTCTCACGTTGCCTTTCCCTGGGCTTAGAATTAAAAGCCAAACACGGTTAGAGGGGAAAAAAGGTTTTACCTCTGTATTGATTGAAGGATCCTCAGGTGCACCACATCCAGGCAGAATGCACCTCCGAATGCACACCCAAAAGTGCCCCCCTCTGGAAAATGCACCCCCCCACAATGCACGCCCCAGAGAATGCACACACGAAAAATGCACCCACCCGATGATTTGCGTTTACAGTTATAGACCTTGCACCCTAGCACGTCTATCAAAGATTCCCCAGTGAGAGGCTCAAGAGAAGCCCCCGTCCTGAGGAATGTTCCCTCTGCATGGGCCTATCTTGGTTTACAGAATGTGTTCTGGAGAGGACCCTGGTGTCTGGGGCTCTCTGACCCCAGCTATGAGGCTTCCAAGCTGTTTAGTCTCTTGGCTTAAGGAACTTTGAGTCTAAGCTAGTTATCAGACTGTAGGGAATTACAAGTACGTGGACTAAAAGCACTAAGGATACATAAAAGCTGTATAAAAGGGTATATGAAAGGGTATATAAGAGGGGTGTATGAAAAAGCCAAAAATCATCATGGTATCACTCGACACCAGTGATGGGACACAGGCCACCAGAAAGGTGGCACAGCTGCAGCTCTTGGTGGCATTTGCCAACTTGTCACAGATTCTTCCTGAGCTAAATCTCCCTTGGAGTGTGTGCTTTGTGTGAACCGGACCGAATCCACTGTTTTAGGCTGCCAAGCCCATGGCTCGAGTTGTGACGAAGCCTTGCTCTTCGAGGAGGGTGACTGCAAGCCAGTGTGACTGCAAGCAGAGCTACAACTGGAGTTTCAGAATCTCTTGAGAGCATCTGGAGTTGTAAATGGGATGTGCCTGATACTGTGGTGGGAAATGGACCCAGAGTCTCATGCTGATGGGGCAAGACATCACTCTCTAATCCAGTCACTAGGCACAGACACAATCGCACGCGTTATTTTATGCCACAGACTGTGTGACTTACTGGGCCTGACAAGTTTGATCTAGATCCTTGTGCTCGCATTGCATTTTAGCCGTGCTGAGAGCTGCCTGGGCACTCTCCTTGTCTCTGCAAGACGCTGCTGCAGACTCAGTGTCCTGACAAGGACGCCTGCCCTCTCCCTGTCACACGTTTGACGACAGTGCATGTGTACCATAAACTCGTGGGGTTTATTTCCATAGAGTATTTCCGTTTGGACTCACGTTTTGATTCTTAGCTAGTGCTAGCTGAGTGTTTCTCCAGTTGTTTTAACAGTGTTTTTCTTTGTGGAGTGAGACTCTCCAAGCACACCTCAGGGGTAAAGATAAGATTTGAAACTGGGAGCCGTATCGTTTAAGAAAAATTCAAACACTTCAAAAAGAAAGAAACAGCAGGAACGATTTGATTTTCAAATCATGTTAGAGGGAAAAGTTTATACAACAAGAACAGAAATAAAATTGTTTGTATGTTTGGTGGGGTTTTTTTTGCCAGGCCTCAGATTCAGGGTATCAAATGGATTATTATTGGTTCTTATCTAAGTTTAGAAAGAGCTGTGAATATATAATGAATACAACAGAGAGAATTCAGTGTTTATTGGTTTACTGGTTTATTGATGCTTCACTTGCCTGTCTTTGCAAGATGTGCCATTTATGAATTCTTGGCTAATCTCCAAGGACAGTCTAGATTTGTTCCATTTATTGCTCTTCTGAGTTTGCCTTTTGGCAAAAAGTCTCAAACCAGGAGCAGTTTGCATATCAAGGCTCACAGGTCTGCTTTGAAAACCTTCCAGGTCTTGGAAGTCATGAAGCCTCTCGCTTTAAATTAAGGGAACAATAATTAAATGTATTAATTCTAATTCTTGACTTCTTTTTTTTGTAATAGGCATACTTAATTTTGCCATAACTTCATGTAACTGAGTAGAGATGCCATGCAGTGTTCTGGCTTTCACTCTGGGGAAATACAAGGAAATGCTGCAGAGGGGGAGGTATTTTGGACATAGGTTACGATGAAGTTTAGGTTTATTATGCTCGTAAGGGAACAGCCAATGCAACAGTGGTCATGCTGCTGGTGGTGTCCGTAGGGAAAGGTCAGGTGCACTTGTTTCATCCTTTTTACAGGGTTCTGAAGCTGTTTCATAAATGATGGTTTATGTTGATCAGTGAAGCAGGGATTGCTGCACAGCCTATTAACAACAACCAGAGCAGGAAGAAAATACCTTAGACATCTCTGTTCTTGGGTGGAAGCAGTCTGGCAGCAAAGAGAGCAGTGGAGCAAGCACAGCTTGGGGTTGGACTCATTCCCCTGGAGCCTGTGGGCTGGCTGGGTCTGTGAGCAGGCTGGAATCACCCTGAGGCACTGGCTTCAGAAGGGTTAGCTAAGGATGGCTTTTACCTCCTGTAAGTGCCTAATTAGAAATATCTCTTCTGAAGGAGCTTCAGCCTGCAGAAGGGGAGGGAAAGTGCTGTGCAAGGAATGGTGAAGAGGTGGTGATGAGCAGAAAAAAGAAGAATTGGCAGATAGTAGGAGCTGCAAAGACACAATCAAATGTGTATAAAGGGCACTCGGGTTTGAGCTCAGGAGAAGGAGGCAGGAGGATCTACAGGTGGCACTGCTGAGGAGCTGATCCGTGGTTATTGAGAAGCATCTTCTCTGGCTACTTGGTAAAAACAAAACAGCGCTGCCTCTTTCCGTTTTTAGAAAGCAGGAACTGAGCTTCTCTCTGTCCAGCACTTCCTTCTGTTCCCAGATCCTCATTTGTGTCACAGGAGAGCTGGAGTTGTGGTTACAGAAAACAGTGGCACTGCTATATGGAGTCAAGCACCCACAAACCACTTGTCTTCACAGCTCAGGAAGGACTGATGCTCAGAGAACTCATCAGTACAGAACAGTAAGGCAAATAACAGGCCCAGCTGCCCTGACTTATTTAATATTTATCCCAGACCTATGCAGTGCTCCTCCTTCTGGAGCTCAATTCCAGATTTTGCTCGTTTGATCCATCTTTGAGCCAAATAAGAAAGTGTTTGTTTAATGGAGGAAGAAAATGAGTGCCATCAGGAGGGAGCTTGATGGCAAGTGTGCACCTCCATGTATTCCAATGTCTGTTCTTTTAACAATCAATCCATAAATTACCTTTTTCCTTCCCACTATGCTCTATAAGGTGACCGCTTCTTTCTTTTTCCCAAATCCTCCGATTGTGCTGGAATTGCCTTATTAAAATTTCCATGAGCATATGGAAACGTTATAATAAGTTTCTCAATATGAAGTTCTAACACTGACTGTTCAGTTCTGTAGGCTATAGATCATCTCTCATATGCCTTTGAATCTGGTATTGATGTTGCTCTATATTATAATGGGGTTATACTTCATTTTTCTAATGTCACATTTTTATTAATTTCTGGTATTGGTACCATACTAAGTATCTTATTCATATGAGCACAATCTCTTGGGTCGAAGGTATAATTAAATATGAACTGGAAAGGTGTGGTTTGCATCTTGATACTGAAAATGGCTTATAATCTTTATAACTGTTACATATCCTGTGTTTCATAGACAGGTGTGTCCTGTTCCACTTAATGCTCTGATAGTGAGTTTCTTCAGTTGTTGTAAAGCATTTATATATATTCTGTATTTCCTATCAGTCTTAAAATTGCTGTTCCTTTCACTCAACATCTCTTTTTTGCTTTGCCTCAGAATTTCTCCCCAGTCTATGACTGTATTGATTCTGTCACTCATCCTTTATTACCTAATTAGTTTTAGTTGCACTGGTAAGACTTACATACTAATTGTAGTCTTCTGGATCAGCTTTTCCAATGTGACACTGCTACTATGAAGGCAATATTTAGCAGAAGAATTCTAGCAGTGGAAGTCACATGGAAGACTTGAAACAGCAAAATGCAAAGTCTCAAAGTCTGGGAAGCAAATAAAACCCCCTGAAATTTCAGTTCTGATGTGAAGGACAGCCTGACATGTTGTAGGTTGCCTTATTGCAATAATACTGTGGGAAATAATGCCGTGAGTGACTTTCCTCTGGAACTGAAAGCAGGAAAGGTGTCTGAGTGCAAATGGATACAGCTCCTGTTAGCTGCTGGTGTGCACAGAGGTCAGGGGAATTTGCGTGGTACAAGATATGGTTCATGAGACTTGTGATTTCCTGCTCTGTGTAGTTTGCCTTGCTTGGCATCTTCTGCTAAGATTAAGGGAGGGTGCCAAGTAGCTAAAGCCAAAATATCAATCGTGTGTTTTGGAAAACTGAAACATTCTAAGACTAAAATATTCTTAATTTAATAGTAGCTTTTTATCAAGGATATGAGAAAACCAAGTCTTGCATAGGCAGCTGGTGTGGAATAGGGTCAACAAAGTTTTAAATTGTAAATTGGCTGAAATATGTAGCTAAATCTCTAAGTTTTCTCTATGAATGACCTGTTTTAATGGTCAGAGTGTCAGCTGCATGAAGTTCGCACTATTTTCCTCAGACTCTGGTAATGCTGAATCTTCTTACAAACCTTTTGTTTTTCCAACAAGAAAAAAAAGTGGTGTAGTTTCCCAGTATCCCTTTAGCAACAAAAGTGAATCCTCTGTCACTCCTAACTAAGCATTTAATATCAAGTTTACCTTTCACCCTTAATTCATCTAGATATTAACTGATCTATAAAATTCACTTGAGGATTCATTGCCAATTATAAAACTCTTTTTCTGAAATGTGAATTTTTTCTTTACATTAAAGCATTTTAGTCAGTGAAACATCTTCACATCAAACAAATGATGGATGAATGATCTATTGCCAATACATCTGGTTCATTCAATTTTGCATTTTATTACTTTGTGGACAAGGCAGATATTATCCAAATTCTTCTGTCAATGTCACCAGCGGAAACCCTGGCTAATTGTTGCGGTGAATGGCACTAATCTGCATTTTCACACATCGCTGACCGAAATACACCCAGAGCACAGAGGAAGAGGTGGCACTTAGGGAAATCTGTGAAGGATACAGTGTCATAAAGCTCAGAGCAACTGGGCTTAAATAAAAATCCTTGGAGTCTTGCCTTGCTACAAGCACATTTGATTTGATTTTTCACCAAGTCTTTTCACCAGGACTAAATGCTGCTGCTTGGTGGGAAACGTTTGGTTTTGCCAGGGGCAAGCTTACAGTTGTTCCTAAAGGAGAATTCCACGGAAATGGGCTGGCACTGATGCTCTGGGAGGAAGCAGGCTGAGGGGGTCATCATGGAAAAGCAAAAGTCAAATCCCCTCCTTCTTCTAGAATGAGAGGGAAATGTGGAAGCCTTCTGCTCGTTTTTTTTGGTAAAAGTTTGCTGACATGTTTTATGGACTTGGAGGCAGATGTCATGGTAAGAGTAAAAGGGCAAAAATAAATAGTAAATGTGGAGTCAAAGGAAAGCTGCTGTTTGGGGCCCCTGGACAGGACAGGAAGGTTTCATGAACTCTGCAGAGGGACAGTGCGGTCCCGGTGTCTGGCACTGCCCACCCAGCTCGCTCGGGTGTTGGCCCGTCATTACAGCAGCTGAGAGCCCCATCCTTGGGGCTCTACTGTTATTTGAAGGGAGCTCAAGTGAAAACACTGTCAAGACTCCTCTTTAGCTTGAGGAAGGAGTAGAAAGAAATGAGGTGAGAAGCTGTATTTGCAATAAATCACTCCCAGAAAATGGTTTATTGCAGAGATATCCATGAAAGCGAAGCCAGGACGAGGAGCACGCCTATGAGCCCACCAGATCTATTAACTGAGGTTGTCCAGGGTAAGAATCAACAAGAGAAGATTTTGCACTTATTGCTGGAAAAAATGCCAGCGTCCCCTCAGGAATTCTGGCTGCCCTTTGATAATAACTGCTAAAACCCAGTGTTTTCAGGATTTGCAGGTGTCAATCTAACTCTTGTTTTTTCTCACCTGTGTTGTAGATTTCAGTTTATGTTTTTTCTTAAAGTTTCTGTAAATGTGCTGCAAAAAAACCCCAATCCAAAAACTGCAACACCTTTAACCAGCAGACATCAGTTATGTAGATTTTAAATGTATCATTCATACAGAGTATTAAGCATAAAATGGGTTTACTCCTGGTCTGAAATGTTCTGAATAATACATTTTAAAAATGCTTTTGTATTTTCTGGAGAATGAGGCCACAAAGGTAATTTAGATGTTTCTTTATGATGGTTTATCTCAGTATTTTAAAGAGGTGTGTCATTGTGTGAAGGCTTTAAAAAAAACCTAAAACAACAAAGGAAAGCAAAACATTGTAACCTCTATTTGTAGTGCTTGATGACAGTGAATTGGAAATGTTAAACAAGAAAAATAAAATGGCTGCAGCGTTCTGTAGTAGTTCTGTGTATATTCTTGACAAATGCTTTGATGTTGAAAACTCCCATTGTGATATTTTTCAGAAAGGAACACTTCATTTTTATATTATCCAAACTGCCTTTAAAGTATGTCATTGTTTCCATGTTTACAGTTTATGTAGTCTAATAACAATGTTTAGGGAATAAAAGGCACTGAACACTTCTCATAGGGGCCAGAGACATTTTTTGAGAGTGAGTATTTGCAATATTAAACAGGTATTTTTCTGTGAAATGGGGAAGAAGAAGAAACAGTCATTCTTGGGTTTTACTGTGAAAAGGGCAATTTTGCATTGAGCAACTAAAATACTGGTTGTACACCCATTTATCAGTGAAATAGATTCCACAGCTGCTTTTCAGCTGTTGGTGCATACCCAGGCTATGATAATGCCATGAGTTTCCAGCGCTTACCCTGCACTGCTGTAGACTCACCTGAGCTGCAATTACACACCTGCTTCCTGATGCTGCTGGGCTTAAAATCACCGTGGGTACATCCTCTGTGCTAACTGGTGTCTTAAATACGTGTATTTTTCAGTCTTTGGGGAGATTTGTGCAGCTTTCCCTCAGGCCAGCAGCTTGAATGCGGCTCCTAAATGCTGCAGTCTGGAAGTGTCTGCGGTATAAGTGCCTGTCAGGAAACACGAGTTGCGTTTTCTCACCTTGCTGTTTGATGTCTCTCAGAGCTGCCGGTTCAGCCGGAGCCCTTCTGACTGGGAGAAATCAGAGCTGGGTTTGTTGGGCTTTTGGCTCCAGCTGGGAGTGTCTAAATGTTTCCAGAAGGAAATGACGGCCTTGCTCGAGGCTGCTCTTACACCTTGGAGCATCATGGAGGTCCCCAAAGTCAAAAAGGTTGTCCTGGCTCTACACTGGTCTTCTTTCTCTGTTATACTCGAGCTCTGTGTAGGTTTTGAATGGCTGTAGGTAGAGAAATTCATCCCCAAAGATGTTCTTTTCTTTGTCTGCAGAAGTTTCTGTCTTTTGGAGAAGGCAGGTACATTACCCTGCCTGAACAACGTCTTTGAGATTGACTGTGAGAGTACACTGTGAGGCAGCACTAAAGACACTATAAATAGTGAATCATCTGTTGCAGACAAACCAACTCCTGTAATGGAATCACTTGGATAGGTGCCATTTATCCTTATCATTTTTCTAGTGAGAGTTTTACATTAGGGGAAAAAGACATGAAGAAATGTTTTCTAGCTGCCTGCCCGTCATCCTTGAGCCAAGATTTATACAGGAACTGATCTTTGTATCTTTAACATTTATAGGTATTAACAACACAGGAGTGTAACAAATAGTCAGACTTAACCATTTTTGCAAGGTATCAAAGAGGTCAGGAATAATTTTTGTTTCTTTTTTTCTTTCCTGGGACTCACAAGGTCGTTTATGAAATAATATTTGGGAGGAATAGGAAGAAAGTTAGAAAAGCTGCTGCCTGTCCTAGTAAGCTATTTAGAAAGATTTACTAATGAGTCACATGAAAGAAGCCAGATGAGCAAGAATGCAATTATTTACACTAGATTTGCAACATGAGATGTGTAACAGCTACACCAGCTTAAAGAGCACCCAGCTGTCTGCCCTCGTCTCGGCTGCTGAATTCCCACCTGTGCTGTGGTTGTTCCTGCAGTTGTTCAAGGCGGCAGCACAAATTAGAGCAATAAAATTATCTGGGTGGGGCAGGTTTTAGTCTGGATAATTTTATTGATCTGCAGTGTAGCACCACAGAGGGGTGGCATCGCAGTTTGGTGGCAGATTGAAATAGAAATGCGAATGAACAGCTGAGAGCAGGGTGGAAGAACAGAAACTTAGATTAATTTTGGTACAGTCTTGCTATGTCCAGACCTGGCATAATTGATTAGAAGCACATGAACTAACGGTGGAACTTGTCTTTCATTTCTTCATCTCATTTCCTATTTTATTGGTCCATGTAGCTCAGAGTGAAAAAAAGAAAAAGCAATTTGTCTCTAAATGGTGTAATTGTTCACTGTACCATTCCTTATGTATTAGAGTTAACTGTAACAGCCTGGTGGAGAAAGTGGAAGGAAACCCTGGGTGAGAAAGATCCAAAACCAGCAACAGCAACAGGAGGGGAGGAACTACCTCAGAAAAATAAGGTACTGTAGGAAGCTGAGTCTAAACACAAGTCGAGACTGCTTTTCTGGCAGCAAAAAGACAAGGGAAAAACCAAATGTGAGATGCAATAAAAAAACAATGATGGCGAAAGTTAAACAAAACTGTTTTCTGACTTAAGATCAGTCATTTTATTGATTTTTAAAATAAAAGCTCTATTTTATTACGTGTGCCTGAATATACCAGGAAAAACCTAAACCCAGAAATGCTCGCATAGCCTCGGGCAGCCCCCAGCCCCCTGGACAATAACTCTTGTTTGGCTCGTGCTGCAAGTGCACCACTGTGTGTACTCTGTTTGCATGGTCGGTTATCCACAAAATCCCAGAGAACTGCATGAAAAGGGTCAAGAACAATCGCTTTTGACTCTACATTAGGCAAAACACTGAATCTTTGTTAAAACAATTGTAAAAAATCAGGGAGAAAGTTAAAAAAGATCCAGTGCGAAGACACATGATTACTACAGTGTGAGTATAGAAGCTGCTTCTTAAATGTAGTTCTGCAGCAGTTAAACACTAGGGTACCCCTGGAGCTCAGCTTTGCCCGACAGAGGAAATCCAGGGATAAAATCTCTTTTCAAACAAAGCTCTACTGAAGCCGATGAAAGAAAAATAAAGACAGATGATGCTCATTTGGGATGTCTAGAAAAATATTAATATGATAATGTCTTTTCATCTATGGATTGTGCAATTCCACTGCCTTCAGTGGAATTGCACCAGCTTAGCCTGCTGAGCATTTCAACCAGCACACCCAGCTCTGCACTGAATGAATCTGATAACAGATTCAAGAGGTGTGATTCCAAAACTCCTGTTCTCTGAGGCGCCAAGATGCTTGTAGCACATCTAGAAATGCAGGGCATTTGATCCTGCCAGAGAGCCCTTGCTTCTGCTCAGGAAGTTGCCAGCATAATTGCAGAAGGTGAAACAGGTTACGTCTGCCACTGCTGATCACTTGAGCCCCCTTTAGGGAGGTGAGAGAGGCACCGAGTCGAGTGGCACTGCTGAACTGGTTCCTCTCCACCTCGGAGATGTGGTTCAGGAGCCCAGCGTGGCTGGGGCATCTTGAAACTGATGTGAATGTGATCCTGGTTTGTAACCAGGTATTGATTGAGAAAGGTGGGGGCATGGGACATCTGTGCTCATTTGGAGCAACCTCTGACCGCTGACAGGGCGGATGGTGGGTCGGAAAGAACTTGGAGTGTAGCCACTTGTTGATTGAGAGATGTGGAGTTAATCCTGCTACTTGATTCCAGTGCCTTGCAACTTTTTCTTTCCTGGGCCTCATTTTGATAGCGGAAGTCCTCTGTGGGAGTTGTGCAAGCACCCATGAAATAGTTGGAGACAGAGTGACACAAACCCCTTTCTGCATTTGGAGGACAAAGAAGAACAATACATACATACAATTTTCTGTGGTTGTTCTGTTTATTCCTGGGGCTCTGGATTGAAAATTTCTGCATTTGGTCACACACTGCAGTATTTTAGTAGTCTTTTTAATTTCAGTTTCTGGGATTGCTTATGCACGAGTCTATTTTGGTTTTGGACTTTGCACAATATTTGAAGAGAATGGCAGAAGATCCAAAACCCTGAATATTTCACTTCAGACTCTAAAATTAGCTTCATGCATTTCATAAAAACACCATTTGAAAGTGAGCCTTATGTTGAACAAAAAGTGAATGTATTTTAAGTGAAAAGAATAATCTAATGATTGGATTTATCAGAAATTTACGTATAATTAGTGCAAAAATTTATCGATGCTTTAGCTTATGTTTAAAAAGAGAATAGGATTTATAAAGATTTGGGAATTTTTCTTAATTTTGAGTGATCCATTTAATAAGAACTTATTAGGATTTTCCTCATATATATCAAAATGATCAAAATAAAACCGAAGTCTCTTGAGTGGACTTAAGACATGACTAAGATTAGTACTTGAAACCAGCTTTTTTCCCTGTTAAACACTGAGGGCAGTTCCTAGGATCCCAGTGACAACTTGCTGTACTGAGTCTTCTTGAAGCTGGGTGTGGATTGAGTCATAGAAAGCTATTCAGATATCATAATAAGTCTTGATAGAAAATCCTACGTGAAATTCTTATCAGAACATAGCTTAGAAACTGAAGCCCTTACTCAGCTGAGATGGAAGCTCTGACATCAAATGGAAACGGAGTAGAAATCTTTCCATGGGCTCTGTTAGAACTGGCACGGCCATAGGGGCTCTGGATGTACCTGAAAGTTCGCAGGCGTTGCTTTCTGGTTCTGGCCGATAGCAGAAAGAACAGATAAGTAAGAAAGAGTCATGGATGAAAGGGGGGAAAGGCTTCTTTCCCTTTCACAAGATAGTGGCATTTGTAGGTGTAACTACAGCACCCTTGAGTAAGAAGAATGGCAATGTTCCTTGAGAGTGCCAAAGAGCTAAATTAAACTAAGCTTTGGTCAGGGAAAGAGTAAACCGAAACATTTCTCTCTTAACCATGAGCCATTTTGCTCAGCAAATTGCCTTGATATTTAAATGGTGAAATACTTGATAAAACCACTTTTTAGTCTGGTAGTAGTGCCTTGATAAAATTAACCCATTAGTCAGCCCAGGACAGGCTGTCAGTCCCTCTGCAGTGATGGGACTGGCGTTGACTGCCAGCAGCCTCATCACTTCCTTTTCTTGTGCTATTCTCTATAACAAGAGAAAGTTAGCCGTTGAAAAGTTATTTTTATGCTAGTGCAGAGGCAATATCTCAAATGGGAAGCTTCTCCTGGAATTTATTTTGCTTATCTGAAGAGAGTTGTCCCACTGCAGAGCAGAGCACCCACTACCTGTGTTTCTGTAACATGGATGAATGTGTCAGTCAAGATAATGACTATTCCAACACAATCTGGTCTCTTTATTTCTCCATCCCTTTATTCCTTGACTTGTTATCAGACCCACACCTGGAAAATCCAGGTCAGCCCGGCTCCTTTCAGCAAAGCAAACCCAGTAACAACCCCCACACTATTAGCAGGGGATGGGGACAATTTCTTGACGTGTGAGGAAGGTTCTCAAACTTCTCTTCCTAGTGAGTCATCCCGGAGAAGACCAGCATGAAAGGTTGCATGGCTCCCACACCCACAGCCCCCAGCCTCTCTTGTACAGACTCCTCATTAATGGAGGGATTGCGTTAAAAGGACTAAATCTTCCCTCAGAGGATCAATTAGCAACCTTAAAAATAGAATAAAGGAAGAGCCCTTGCAGTGCTTTTCTGCCAGGAGCTCTCCTTCTCAGTGAAAAATCCAGGAGTAAGCAAGAGTCTGACAGATGATGGAGAGGTTTCTGTCCTCATTCCCTTTTAACACTTCCTTCACTGTAATTACTGGAGTGTTACTGGTCGCAGCAATCCAGTTAGAGCTGCAGCAGCTCTTCTATTAACAGTTTCTATTTCCAGGGTTTTCAGCTCAGCTGTAAATACTTGCTAACGGGGACAGTTTGGCACACAAGGCCTTACTATAGGTACAAAGTTCAGAATGATTTTTCCATGCAGTTGTTCTAAATCTCAATATTTCATTACTGTGACTAAAATACAAGTGCTGCAACAGTTTCTACATCTACGACTTTGAGTGAGGAGTTCAGATATAAAATCCAATCCAGCCCTTGGATCTGCCAGAAATACCTTATTATCTCTACCAATCAATTGGCAACATCTTGGGAAATGATAGTGTTTTGATAATTAAACGTCAACATGCAGCTGCAAAAAGAATACTGAAACCTTTTCGATATGTATAGCAAAGGCGGAAGGCTTAAAGTATCCCTGAAAATGTCCAGTGCAGACTTCCTTATTTAGGAACTCATCTAAATTGTCAAATCTAGGTCACAACTAGACAGCATTGCCCAATGCGTCTTTAAAATTTCCTGCTACTTGATTTGTACTTTACAATTCATATTACTGCCCTCCTACAATTGGCCTTAAGTGTTACGCTTTTCAAAAATGTGAAATGTATTTTTCAACACCCTTTGCTATCAGTAATTTGACACAAAGGACACAAAGCAAAGATTTCACGAAATACCCTTGACTTTATCACATTTCATTATATAACATTTTGTGGAAGAGAAAAATGATTAAAATGTCTCAGTCCAAAAAGTAGTTGGAATAAGTTGCAGATTGTGTATGTTCAGCTGCCCTTATACAGCTTTGATTTGTGTGGCCAGCACTTACTCAGCAGTTCAGTATAACTCTTATTGACCTTGGCAGCTGTCACATCGCTTGCCGGATTTTATGTCGCTGGAGGTGTCAGTGTTCAGGGGAAAGATGTGCAGAATATGCGTGGTTTTATTTGCAGGCGGGAATGAGGTAGAACCCAAACTGCATTTCTAACAGCATTATTTCACAGATGACAGTCACAGGAGACCTGTGACCAACTTTAACCTTTTAATAGCACGCATAAATTAAGGCTACGAGAGAATACTGAGCTGCCAATTATAGAAGCTGTAGTTCCAGGGTCTGTGATTAGCATATTCTTCCCTCCTTGCCCCATGACAAAAATGAATAGCAAAGACTTTATGAAACGTTTTCTAAGAGCGGAAACTCATAGAAACTTATCTCCAAATAAATTTAATGTGCAAAGTAGGTTACTAAAACTTCCATTAGCTACTAAATACCCAGAGTGAGAAGGTGCAGCAGAGTGTAGACTAACGTGCCAGTTTCCTTTGTTCCTTAAACAAATACCTGATGGGGTTTTTTTGGCCTACAACCCCTCCTGCAGAATACAAAGAAGGAAGTCTCAGACTGACCTTCCCCAAGGCAGTCAAGTTCATCCTGAATCCTTATCCGCATAATGGTTCTGCAATAAACAGATGTGGCTTTGCCGTATTTGTAAATGAAATGTAACGTTTTCTGAAAGTCTTGGATGGCCTCTTGAGAGCATCCCAGGGTGAGTTTGGATTTCAAGTCTGAATGCTGTTGCACCTCAAGGCTTTCTGTGGGAACATGCTTTCAGGTGGTGTGCAAGATTCCTCGTGTCCACAGCCTGGTCTGACCCTTGTGTGCTGACAAGGCTGAGCTCTGTGGGTTTGGGGTTTTTTCTGGTGTATTTTTCATTCTGTTGATCCATCTGGCCCGTCAGTGCATGTAACCCACTACTGGGCACGAAGTATGCCTGAGAAGTGGCTTGTGGATGTCGCCTGCAGAAGCTCCCCACAGAAATGGCCTCAGCAACAGCAGCTGCAGCATCGTGCCAGCTCCTGCTGTAACTCTTGGTGACAGATGTCACCTTTTTGGAACGTCCAGACCCATCTGTGACACTTTTATTTTGACCTTGTATTGATTAGCCCTTTGTTTTTTTTAAAGTTCCAGCAAATAACGATGCTAATCCAGATAAACCCAGTCACAACTGAAGGTCAGCATTATCTAGATGCCAACCTCCAACCCCTTCTTAATGAGAGCTGAAATGGTACCTGAAAGATTTTATGATTTTAGTGGACTTTTAAGAGGAATTAATTTATTGGTATCATTCTCTAAATGGTGATTTCAATCACTGCAGTTAATTGTGCGTGATTTCCCAATAAATTTAAAAATACAACAATTCATAAAAAATGAATAAATTGCAAAAATTTAAAAGCCTAAGACTTATTTCAATCTGTGTTGCACCAGGGCGTTTTTCTTATATTTTGTGTTTACATAGTGTTTTTTAAGCAAGTATAGAATAAAAAGCAAAATAGCATGAGGACACTGAATATGACACTGTAAGAAGTGCACATGAACCACTGATTTCTACTACATGGGTGAAGCTTAACATTTCCATCCTGTGTTATATCTTTAGTGTTTTTAATGGCAGACATTGACTTAGTTTTGGTGGCTGTGCTGTGAAAAGTGTCTAAACCATGCCCCTGCAACCCCAGACATTTCTGTCTGTCATACAATGCTGAGACAACTGGCTACTGATACAGGGGTTTCACACTCTTTCATTGGAACTAACTTTTCATTGACCTTTGGCAGAAAAATCTCTTTAACTACAGCCTGGTCTTTTATTTCCTGGAGAGCTGGAATCAGAGTTAATGAGTGTATACTGAGATGAGAAACCCTGGTGCCCTTTTCTTGGAAGCATGCTCCCCTCTCCACTTACCATTACAGGGTGGCTATTAGGAGATCACCAGCACCACAGAAATAAAGAGCAAAGCAGCTGCTCTCTCCCTTGCTTTCTTCTGGACAAGAAATTTTCAGCTTAATCTCAGTTTGGGGTTTTTTCCCCCGTTTTCCCCCCTTTTATTACAAAGAGGAATATGTTCAAACACATTTCCTAAGACCAAAATCCACAAGTTTGCAAAAGTTTAAGGACGTGGAGCTGGTCAGAGGCTTCAGTTGCTTACTTTTAGTTACCATATTTAACCATGGCTTGGGATGCTTTGCTGCCCTTTTACAAATGATGCCTTCCCTACCCTCTCTGAACTCCTCTATGAATTCCTTGGCTCTTCAAGGCCATGAAAATCAGACTGAGAGATACTTTCAACCTCACCAGGAGTGCTGTGGCTGTTGTAGGACGAGAGCTTTGCCGTTTCCTGCTGCTCATTGCTGTGTCGAAGGTGTGCCCCAGACGCTCAATCAGACACTTCCATTACAGCTGCTGAGTCAACAGAGTGGGGAGGCAGAGGGCGGCTGTGTCATACTAAATAGTTTTCTTTGCAGATCCTTTCCTTCCTGAGTCTCTTTGTACCCCTGATCTTATCGATTGTATTGGCTCTGCTAATTTAGCAGTCCTTTGGGCTGATGATCATAATTACAACACACAGCACAGCTTGAGTAAACAGGTCCATTGCAGCCCTAATGTTTTTGGCTGCCCAATGGCAAATGAACACGTTTGGCAAGAAGTGCTTCTTTAATGACTTTCACTGGTTGCTACAAACCCCGAGGAGCTATTGCAGTGTTATGCAGAAAAGGGGAGCTATTCTGTATAAAGTTCAGCTCCATACACTTCTCCGTGAAGCTCTAAAACTGTTGTAAGACTGAGTACCTTTGAAGCAGATAGACATTGAAAAGATTTCAAGATAATTTTTATTTTGCCTACCTAGCTACAGTCTTTCTATTGTTAATAATGAGGTAAATATTTATGCTTGATATTATTTCGACAGCTATCTCGGAGTAGTTGTGTCATACGGTTGGCAGAGTGAATTTTAAATTAGCATGTTTGCTTTAAAGTTCAGTGGTAAAATGTAACTGCAGAGCAGAAAGTTGCATATATTATAGACAGTAATTGGAAATAATTATAAAATTCTCTGCTAGAAAATTGTGATGAAAGAACACTTAGATGAATGACAAATGAGGTGTTCAAAGTTCCAGTAATGACAAAGGTAAGGCTGTGTGGGCAAGGTTAATTCTCTTCCTTTGTGCACGTGCACTGCAAGTGCTAATGATCCCTCCTTGCACCTTGAAAGTTTTTTGCTGCCGTCGGTGGGCAAGCCCCATCCTCTTTATATTTTATGCCTATCCTTGAAGGTGTAAAACCCAATACCATTAATAGCAGTTGGCGTTACAGTGTGCCCTGGTGCAGACACACAGATTCTCTTCATTAACCCAATATGACAACAGAATCTGGACAATAAGCAAAAGCCATTATTTTCATCATTATATATTCCTGTCCCAGTCACTCTTTCCTTAATTTAGCTGCAAGGTAGAATAAATTAATCTGCTTTGCAAAATAAATGTTGTGACTTAGAGGGATTTGTGTTTTCCCTCCCTGGCATGGCATTGCAGCCCCTGCCAGGGGCAGTTTGCTGGCGGTGGCTGGGGCACTCGCCAGGTGAAGCCCTTGGTCCTGGGCACCCAGGTGACCACCCAGGTGACCACCCAGGTGAGGGCGATGCCCACCAGCTGCTTCCCCCTATGCCATGTGGCTGAAATTTTGATGACAAAACCCACCTTGGGTCCAGGGATTCAAGCCTTCAGCATTTCTGGTGAAGTCCACAGGGAGTTTACAGAATCAGACAAAATTATCCCCTGAATTATCCTTTAAATTCATTTAAAACTAACATTCAGTCAGTTCTGAAGTAGGACAGGTACCTGAAGGCAAGTATTTAAAAGGAATTTAGTGATCCAAGATATGTCTTTAGGATGCAGCAGGGAGGAGTGATCAGTGTTGGGAAACAACTGATGTGATCCGTTTTTAGCAGCATATTTTTCTGTCAGTTTTATCCATGCAGCTCTTTGGATAAAATAGATTTAGTGGGAGTTCTGGGCGTACTGTGATTCATGTGGCTGGAGCACTTAAACATGTCTCGGCAATTTGTTTTTAGTTTAAACAGCATTTAAACTCAATCTTTTAAGTGGGTACAGACATTATTTTTATATTATTTAATCCTATGCAAAAATTTCTTCAGTTTATTGCTAGCTATGATACCCAAATCAGTTTGCTGCCAGAACATCAAGTACTGTTTGATCCAGTACAGCTTTATTGAATGAAGATTATACTGTAAGTTAGGTCTACTTGTGAAAACCTTTCTTTCCTGTAGACAAATATTTAATATCTGCACTCACTTGTAAAACTCACTTTACAAGAGAGATACTTCAGAGAAAAATGTTATCACCCTCAACCTGACTTTACCTGCAGGCAAAGTGCCGAACAAGAAACTGTACGAAAATGAGTAGAAGTAGTGTTTTCTCTTGGATGTGATCACAAGACAGGTGTCAAGCTGGGAAAGGCCATTTCTGGCCAGTGCTGCTTTTGTTTTATTGGGATGTGACTGTCGAGCTTTTGCCACTGCTGAAGCCTGCAATTAGGTCAGAGGGATTTTCTGTCTGCTTGGCCTTCACTTGATTTGTGGACTGTCGTGGTACAGCCTGAAATGTAACAAACTGATTAAGGAATTTTTGGGCCATGGTAAGCTCTTTATTTTCCAGGTAACCTTTTACTAAGTGTGAATCTACTTTTGGCATGATAGCCCTTGATTAAGGATTAGCTGTTATTGATCACTATATTTTGAGGAAGAGTTCCTTTTTGGTTTTTTTAGGGCTGAGTAGCCTGTCTGTGTGAGCTAGTGCCTTGCAGAAGAAGAATCTGTGCGATCGTGACATATATAGGAGCAAAAAAGGGAGGTTTTTCAAGAATGTCCTGCTGTGGCATTATCTCCCCTGCAGAAGACAGCAGCTGAATTTGCACTGTCAGGGAGCTGAGAAGTCAGGCTCTTTCATATGACCCACAACCATTTCCAGAACAGTCTGAAGAGCAGAAGGTGATTTTTTTTTTCTATTTATTTTATGTGGATGACAGGATGCAGACAGCCCAGTACAGATTTAGGTTTATGTGGAGAGATTCCCGGGCAGCCAGGTGCACCCTTTGTTTTTAGCCCTTCCTCCTGTTTGCACTCCTACACGTTTAAATGAGCAATGCATGTCTGACTTAGGAGTAGCAGAGAAGCTACCTGATATAAATGAGGTTTCCCCTCTCTTTTCTTTCCTGCCTGGAGAAATCTAAATGAAGGATCATCTTTGTTATTATGAGACAAGATGTGCCTGGTTGTTCTGCAGGATTATTTATGAAGTGAATGCCAACAGGAGAGTTAGCTCTCTGAGGATCAGTGCTCAGGTCTGAGCTACTACCTTCGGCACAGTAATAACATCACTGTCAAAAAGGGGAGGTTTTTTCCCCCTTCAACCTACAAGTTTCTTATAGCATATCTTCTCTATTATTTAAATTTTGGTATGATGTAACTCAGCTGTGAAATCTTTCTTGGGATTAGGTCCTTAAATGCTTGGCAGTTCAAGTTTAAACTCAGGGAGAAGTGTGGGCATCAAAACATTTTCATAGAAGGAGGGAGGGTTTTTGAATATTAGAGCTGTCTTGAATCTGTAGTGGCTGTTGCGCATTGCAGGGCAGCCCTCGGATGCTGTGGAATACAGTCCAAGGAAGAGTTCTCAGGATTATTGATGTTCAGACCAATAAATGTCTGACATTTACCCCCT
Organism: Mystacornis crossleyi; assembly: GCA_013400655.1. Taxonomy (NCBI): domain Eukaryota; kingdom Metazoa; phylum Chordata; class Aves; order Passeriformes; family Timaliidae; genus Mystacornis; species Mystacornis crossleyi. The sequence continues at coordinate 164,214 of VYZQ01004504.1, forward strand.
GAGATGATGGTGACTCTTCACCTTCCAGGTGTGCTGCAACTAGAAACCTTACGGAACCACTTCTCACAGAGCAGATAACTGAGTCACATTAACTTCAAAGGTATCACTTGCATAAGAAAATGAGATTTAGTGCAAGGTTTATAAATATGCTATAATCAGACCATTAATTGTGTCATCTTTCTGGCACAGCAGCTGACATTGCCTGTTGCCGTAAGTACATATTATTTCATAGTTTCATTTTAACAATTGTTTTGCCTCACACTGAGAAAGTTTGACATACGCAATGCTGACGATGTGGAAATAAGGCAAATCTAAGAAGACATGGGTTGTGCATGTTAGTTAATTGCCAGATGTTTTTTTAGTTCCTTATTGCAAAAACCCACTTCTAACAATTATTAAAATTGGGTATTTCCCCTGACTAAAAGATTTTCTGGATGCCAAATGGATATTAGATCAATTTCCTATTAAAAGAAGAAGAATGACTTGAAGTATACAATGAGACTAGTGAGCAGCAGGGTTTATTTTTAGATTATACTTCTGAAGCTAAACACTATCTTTAAGTCCAAGAGGAATGTGCCATTTCTTTCATTACTTTTTTACACTTGATTTCTTTTGGCAGGTTAAGACAGCAACTTTACATGAAATGGATGATTGGTTGGGAAATTGTGAATCTTGGTTTCCAGGTTATTTCCTTTCTAATAAATCATTTATAGAAAAAGTGTTCTTCTGAAGTTGTCTCATTAGTCTTCATTTTTTTTCTGTCTTTTCTGGATTTTCTTTTAAAAAGACTCTGGTTAAATAGCCACCATCCTCTTTCAAATTCATAGGTGCAACTAACCCCTCAAAACGAACAAATGGCCCCTCTTTGATCATTGCTGTGGTTAAGAATTTAGCTTTCACCATGAATATAATACCTAAATCCTTTTTTTCTAAACCTAGAGATGAGTGCCTGCCCCTTATTAAGGTCCCTTTTTGCCTCCCTCAGTACCCAGGGCATTCATCACTGGCTGTGCACAGGTCCCGGCCTCTGTAGTGGCTGCTGCAGCCAGTGCTGCAGTGATCCCAGGCTGGGAAATGTTCTCTGGAGCTTGTCAGATCTGCAAATAATTTACTGTGCTGAGGGTCAAAATGCCTTCTCACTGCCACGATGGTTGTGAGCACAAATGAAATTTTAAAACTACCTTTGTTCTGCTTTCCTTAGCAGAGGCACTGAAACCCAGTCACCTCAGGCCCTAGCCCAGTGTGTTTGCCATTTAGAAACCTATGTAGGGTTTTTCTTTCATTCATTTTGCTGCCAGGAATCAAGTATTTAATCACTTACAAGCATCCTTTCAGATTTCTACCTGGATGAGAAGACATCAATCAAATTATGGGCACTTGCTGGCAATCTTACAGACTTGATCTGCCTGCTAAGAGGACCATGAATGAAGTTAGAGCAACATTTAATGACTCAGAAAAAAATTCTCTTTTGGCCATCTCCAGGTGAAACTCTGTTAGTGTCTGGGAATTAGGGTAAACTGAATAGCTTGTGACTTCCTCTTCCCATTCCCTTTCTCCTCACTGTGTTTACTCTTGAAAATGAAGGAATGAAATCTGCACGTGAGTCTGACTTCCTGTAAAACTTCAGTCCATTTAAGCCAAGGTGCCCTTCGTAGGAGTTGGGGGAGCACTGAGTTTTCTCTGATTTATTTTCATTTGGGCTCACGTAGTTCTAGATACAAAACAAAAAAGAAAAATGTTTTGAATTCCTTTATCACTGTTGTATTATACCCCAAAATTATGTGCAGTGAGAAAGAAGTTGGTGGCTCGTTGTGGATCACCCCTTTCAAACTGCAGTAGTTTGCTATCACTGTCTTACTCCCTTGCCAAGGTGAAGCAAGTCAGATCCCATTGCTGGTTCCAGGGTTTCAGACCCCGTTGGTGGCTCCAGGGTTTCAGAGATGGAGACAGGAGACACAGAATGGTGGAGGCTGCTCTAAGTTTTGTCTGGCACTTGGGAGTGTTTGAAGGTATAAAACCAATTTGGGGCTTCCTGCAGCTGCTGGCAGCCTGAAGTGTTAGATAGGAAAAGTCTTTAACAAGGAACAAACATCTTTTAACTGAATCAAGGCCTCAGAAAAGAGAAAGTTGGTTTTGAAGATTTCTGAGGACTAGGAATAAGTTTAAGGGAGTCATGGAGGAATGAAGTCTTCTACAAAAAATGTCTGACATGGTAAAGAAAGCCATTACTTCTCTACAGCAGCTGGGAACAACCCACCTTATCAGAGTTCCTTTGGGGACTTTTATGAGCAATTAATTTATTCCAGATATGAAATTCCTCATCAGTTGCTACTGAGATTTAAATATATAGTTAAGTTTCTCTCATTCATGTTTGAATGAATGGTAGCATTGACCCTGTTCTCGCTTTATTGATAGATGAAAGTTTTTACAGCTTTGATTTGCTCATAAAAGGCAGGGTCTGGATGTTCCTCCTTTAATATGATGGAGTCAGATCCACTGTTGGTAACTGTAGAATCAGAGAATGGTTTGTGCTGGAAGGTACTTTAAGGACTATCTCATTCCAAACCCCTGCCCCAGGCAGGGACACCTTCCACTATCCCAGGTTGCTCCAAGCCCCGTCCAGCCTGGCCTTGGACACTTCCAGGGATGGGGCAGCCACAGCTTCTCTGGGCACCCTGTGCCAGGGCCTCAGCACCCTCACAGGGAAGAATTTGTTCCTAATCTCCAACCTAACCCTGCCCTCTGTCAGTTTACATCTGTTCCCCCTTGTCCTATCAGCTCACACGGGGATGTGGCATTAGAGCTGTGCTTTGCCTTTCCATGGCAATTTACATGGATTTATCTATCTCGTGTAAAGCAGACTGGCATTGGTTCACCTCTTCAGACGCTTTGCCCAATGGATGCAGCTATACTTTGGTGAGTCTTTGCTCAGAAACTACCTTAATGTGTGTGTTACAAATGTCATTTAACTTCAGAGCAGCAGATCACCAATCAGTGAGGGGTATTACCTCATCTACTCAGTAAAGGTAAATGCATGAGTACAGCACAAAAGCTGAGCAAATATATACTTTCCCCACTTCTTTACATCCAGTTAAAATCTTTTGGTATTGCATCTTTCCTTAAATGGTATTTAAATCATCTTTTTACTGTGTAAGTTTTCAGAGTTATGAGTTCTAGAAGGTTTCAGAGAGACTGCAGAAAGGGAATGTTTTGCCCTTCAGACTGGTGAGGAAAGGCTTATGCTGCATAAATGGGAGAGGGAATTAAGCCATGTCCCAGAGCTGACCCCAAAGAAATGAAGTTGCTCGTGAATGGTGTGGCTTACCTGCCCACACTGCAAAACGAAACCTTGGCTTTGGTAGGAGCTTCCTCCTACAAGGCAGTGAAATCCTTACACCTTACACAGAGTGTTTTCCATGCAGCTCAGAGTTACATGAAACAGAAGTAGGGGGGGAAAGCTGCCTCGGTTTGGAACTTTGAGAGAAGTATAAATCTTTTTCACTTGGGGCAGTATCTGCTTATATTTTCTGGTCCTTAGCACAAGAGGTGTCTTACTGGATCCCACCAGGGCTCTGCCTCGTATTCTGTCTGTGCTCGAGGCAGTGAAGGTGCTATTCAGGGGGTGCAGAGTGCCCTGCCCTCCTATTTGATCATTCCTCTCCTAAGTCCCCAGAATAACTGAATTACAAATGTTAGAGCATGATTTTTAACTGAAAGTACATCATTCTGCTATAAAATAAGACTTATTTTAATATTGCATTCGTTTTTGTAATGCCATCCATTTCCACCCCAAATAAACAAAATCTGTTCACATGGGAATTGTGAGTATTAGGGGTTTGTGGTGACCCACACAGAAGTGACAGTTAGTCTCTCAGCATCCAGAGTCAGTGATTGCTCATAATGATTTCATTTAAGGATCCCTTTATACTAACTGCTGTTAACATTTCTATTCTGAAAATTGTCATGGGTGATACATTAGGTGAAAGCTATCACCTGTCATAGAGGTGGGAGTTATGGGTTCTGTTGACTCTCAAGATGCTGCTGCAGAGCTTGGAGACCTATGCTAGACTAGGAAACCCCCAAATTGTAGGTATTTTATGTTATTTTTAGTTAGCACAGATTGCAACTAGTGAGCTACCATTAGTTGTCGTCAGCTCACTGATGAATTCATGTCCTTTTAAATTATTTTTGAATGTGTGCCTACAGGCTCTAACAGGCTCCTTGAAGCAATATAAATGAATAAATCAGCAAGAGGTACCCACCAGACTATTACACCGGGGGTGTAAATGGTTTAGAAAGGAATCACTTAATATTAAATAACTTAATATTAAATATTTGTCTTAAGCTGCTTACAGCTTCTGAACACCTGACTCTCCAGCTGCTGTTAAAAATGCTTAGTTTTGTGCTGTAGACAAGGCACAGGTCTATGTGAAAACTGAGGGGTATGTGGAGAAGAGCTTGTGACCCCTGTGAGTTAAAAATGAAGTTTGGGATGGGAAACAAAGAGAGACATTTTAATCATGGTTGCTGTGAGGGGTTTTTTTCCCTTTTTTTTTTAAATCTGAGTCATTGGGAGAAAAATGACATGTTGACAGTTAATTATAACTAATCCTGCAGTGCTTCAACACAGACTAATATAAAGTTCAGAGAGTTCCACCAGCAGTTAGTTATGTCCTTAGGAAGCAATGAGATTTTGCCTAAAATAGTTGTATTGTTTCTTGCCATCTGAAAAAAAACCCCACACTGTGTAGTAAATATGTCTGATATGGTGCTGAAAACCAAGACTATAGTGAAAGAAGGGGTATTTCAACATATGTTTGTAGGTTCCAGGACTACAAAGTATCTTTTCAAATAGTTTTTGTTTAAAAAAATTACAGAAATGTCATTCAAAAATGAAACTTAGCAGTTAGTAAGACCGTGGGTCAAGTGAACTGTTTCAGCTTCTACAGGCATACAAAGTGGAAAAGAAATAACTGCAAAGCAAAGGAAGAAAGGTGAGGATTTCAGAGGTAGGAAAACATTAATAAAATTAGTAACTGTTGCCTTAGTCAGTCAGTAATAGGAAGGCATTAAACGCTGCATTGATCTTTGCCTTTAGAAGGGTTTGGGTCCATTATTCCCCATCGTGTTGCTGCTCCTGGGTGTGGCACATAGGATGGCTCTGTGGATTCATTGAAGTGGGAGATGTCATGGAAAAAAAGAGGAGCAAATACACTGAACTAAGTCCTAAGTGCTGTTTAGGAGGCTGCAGTGTTTTTCTGGCAGGACAGCCTGGGTGGGAAATGATGTGCACAGCAAGCAAGCCTTCAGGAGAAATGAACCTAAACACCCAGCTTCCCTGGAAGTGTCAGGCAAATTCACTATCACCCTTAAATACAGAGCAAGAAAAATGTAGGGGATGATTTTTTTAAACCTGCTTTTAAAAATGTAGCAAAAATAGTTCCAAACTTGTTTTGTGGCTGTTCTTGAACTTTAGCTGAGATCTTTTCTACGTATGTCCCACTTACATAGATATGAATGATGTTTGAATTGAATCTTCGCTATTGAATTGAATCCTTACTGCTAGAAACTGGTTAAATTTAGTAAGTTATTTTCTGTTAAAAATTGCAGAAGAGTGCAATTCTAGAAAGTTATGAAAAGCTTGATAAAGTGATGGAAAATTGTGTATAATGCATGTATTGTGTTTGCATGTACAGACAGAGAGGACGTATACTCAGGTATTCTAAGAGCTTTTCAAAGGTACACGAGGTGCATACAAATTCTGGAGAGAGCTGTGATGTTTAGTCATTAAACAGGTAGACCCTGGAGAGGGAAAGGGATCTGGTATGAAGGGAAGGCTCTTAGCTGAACTGAACATTCCTCTCACCTTTGGTTCTTTAGGCAAAAAGTGATGACTGCTTTTAAGTATAACCAAAATTAAAGAAACCTTCTGAAAAACATGGCTGAGTATTAATCTACTGGCTGAATTTCTGTTCATTCTTTTACCCTATTTCTGTTCTGTAAATCTAATTTTTTTTTTTTGTCTTAAAAATTACGGCCATTTATAGAGTGAACACTTTCCTATTTCATGTTTTTTTTTCCATGCATGATAGGGAATTTAATAGCAGTTCATTGAAATAATAAATTGCAGCAAGGTCAATGTTTAAGGCCAGGCTGGATGGAGCTCTGAACAACCTGGTTTGGTGGTGGAAGGTGTTGCTGTCCATGGCAGGGGGTTGGAACGAGATAATCTTTAGGGTGCCTTTCAACCCAGGCCGTTCTATAACTCTTTGAATCTGTAGTACTATCAAGGCAGATTTTTTTGTAGTGTTAGAAGTACTTACGTGTGCTGGCTTTGTAAAATATTCACAAGATAAAAGCAGCCAAATCCAGTAAAGCATGGTCGTGAGTGAAAGCCATTCATTACAAGCATGGCTGAGTCAAACCAGATTTCTGCAGGCATCCAAAAAGTGCTTACCCTCACTGCACGTTTGGAGGGACCCTCCATCTCTTCCATGGATGCCCAGAAGAATGCAACAGGATTCAACCTCCTTGAGACAAAGTCCTTCTTGGGAACCTCCTGTGCTGGCGTGTATCTGCAGAGCCCAAGGCGTGACAAAGGATGATAGGCAATAACTAAGCAGCATGTTAAAAATAGCAAGTCAATTTAAAAGCATCAGAATGCCATTATTGATTGTGTAGAGCAAATCCCTTACCTTGTATTCAACACTTAATTAAAGCAGTGGAATAGAAACACTAATAGAGAGGAAAAAAAAACCCCAAAGCAAAACCATAATGATTAGAAAATACCTTTAATTTTAGTGTTCTGTTCCATAGTCATCGATAGATTTCAAATCTAATTACTAGTCACTAGCATGAGCTTTCTTTATCTCGTTATCAGTTTTTCTACTAAATAAGTAGTGTGCTGGGACAAAAAACCTTAATATTTGACGGGTTCCCAGCTGCTAAATTATTGCCAGTTACTATTTGCAGGGAGGCCCTTCTTTGAGTAGGTGCTTGCTGCTCTTTCTGTAAAGCAAGACTCCAATCAGGAAAGGTTAATAGCTTGTGAAGAGCCTCCACCGCAGCTTTTCTTGCCCTGCCGAGGCTGGTGAATAGGTGGCAGATGCATTGCTTCGTGCTGCACCCTACTCATGTTGTTCTTTAACCTGCACACCGTGGTACTTAAAAAGGACTTTCTCTTACAAACCCAACTGTCGTGTTTCTTCAGACATTAACAAGGGTATCACAGTTTCAAGCTCTGGGGGCTCTAGCCAGCAAGATAATTGGTCTTTTGTAGGAGTTCTGCTCTGTGCTTTAATTTGTAAGTGATTATTTATTTGGTAAGTGTTCCTCCTTCTTCAACCCATCACTGGCATCAAAAGGTCTGATCCTGCATTCTCAAAAATAGCACTCAACATGATCTTGTTATTTGAACAGTACAAAGGATTCCAATTTACGCCCTCTACTATCTGTGCCTTGAACTATGGTGTAGAGTCAGGTCATGATAAAAAGGAGCTTTGTGTCCCTTGAGAAACACTTGCAGCCATTTGTGGGACAGTAGGGTGGAAAGGAATAGGAAAGGACAGATGGGTTGTGGGGAAGACGGGGCTGTTGTGCTGATCAGCCCCTGCAGGCCTGTGAGGCAGGGAGGATTGATTTCAAACCCTGGCTCAGAAGTTATTTCAGGTTCAGGCAGGGATGCACACTGGGATTTGGGGTATTGTACTCACTAATGGGTGGTGGGGTGGGATCCAACATTAAGACCGTCTGGATCTATTTACAGAGGTGTGCTCTTACTAGACTGTTGGTAAAGATAAATATCCTGCCTGAATGCTTTTCTTCTGTTTCTAAAGAAGTCATCACCTAAGGATATGTTCACAACAGGGCTGCCATCAATTATGCTGGTATCTTGATAACTCCATAATTAAAAATAAATTATGCTTGGTCCTTAATAGGACTAGTATTAAACTGAATGCCTGTTTAATCTCTGTTAAATCTGCCAGAAAGAAGTGACACCATGAGAAGTGTGAATGAACGATATCCTTTTTTCCCTTTCCCTGATTCTAATTACACATGATGGCACTTGCAGTGTCCCTTGTGAATGCACAAAATTGGTGCAGCAGGGGAAATGCAAGCTTCCCTGTGCTGCAGTCTGTTCATTAGCATCGATTTCTGAGGCACTGCCCCTAAGGATGAGAAGATAATTTCTTTTTTCTGTTTCTCATGATCCCAGCTTGTAATAGACTATTAAAAATAACTTCTAAACTTCAGTGTAAATTCTGGAGCAGTAAGAGATTCACAAAACTCCTCATAACCCACCTCTCCATGGAGCATTAAAGCCCAACTAACCACTCCTACTTTGTCCCTGGCCTTCATGTAACATTTACCCAAAGCTGTTTTGGGCTGCAATCCATTGTGTCAGCCTTTCATCATCTGCTTGGCTTTCTGCTGCTTTTCCATGCTGAAGTATGAAAACCGATACAACATACTTCCCATATGGAAAAAGCTGTTGTTTATTTGCAGTTATGAACATCCTGGTAAAGCTCACATAGTTCAGATTTCTTCTCCCGAATTGTACTAGCTTTTGTGGAACAGTGTAAAAACATCACTATGACCACGCTTACAAAGTCTTCACTATAAGGAAAATAGAAACCTGATCTATTCATCTAACTGGCTTTGCTTTCATTTGTACAGTCCCTTTCATTAACTTGGAGCACAGGAGTAAATGTTGAGTATTGGTGAAAAGGGTCCATATTTCCTGAGTTCCACATTAATTGTAATTACAAAAATTGCACCCAAGATACTTTCCCTAAGTTTTTTTTTTAATCTTTCTCTTTTAAAAAAACGGCCGTCTAAAGAAAGAATAAAATTTAAGTCCAACTAGCTTCAGTAACAAATCATAGTGTGCATATTAATGATAAACACTGAGAGAACAAATCATAGGTGAGCCCTAATTTTGACAGCTCTTCATCCGCATTACTCTAGCAACTACTTTTAGATAACATAAAAAATGAATTATGAGAGTAATATGAAAGACTTCCTAACAAATGCAGAATATATTGATAGGGACATTCTGTAACAGTTTGCTCACTTTCCATTAGTGCTGTGGTGGGTGGCTTGTACCATTTTGCTCTGAATCTTTGCTCCCTAAGAAACAGACCAAAACTTGGCGCCGTGTTTTTATGCAAGACTACCTCTTTGTTTTTAAGCCTGGAATGCCATGTTTTGAAACTGTTCTCTGTTCCTGCATAAGCTTTATTCCAGATGCTGTGCAGGCAGGTTGGTTCAGGTCCCCACGGTACCGAGTACAGGAGGAGGTGGCTGCTTTGCCCATCTTGCTGAAGATGGACCTGCCTGTAGTCTGTGGCTTTCTGCCCAGCTCTGCTGGAACTGGCTGTTGCATCGGAAGCCTTGCCAAAATTTTTCACAATAACAAGCTCCAATCTACATAACACCTGGCCTGTACAAACCAGGTCATTATGAACTTGATCCAAGCTGTCATTCAAGCGGCTTTGTTATTCCCTTCTTACGCTGAGCCAGTCATCCATAAGCAAGAGCTGGCTTAAACCTTCCAGCCCTTGCAGCACTTGGGTACCAGTTTTCTTTCTCTGGGCCCCTCCAAGCAGGCGAGATCCACGTAGCAAGAGGATCACCAGTAGCAGAAAAACGAAGGAATGAGTGATCTGGCCTAAACCCCAGCCTAACAGTTTACTCCGAATTACAAGCTCCTTCTACTCTATGTTTGTACTTTTATTTTCCTGTTGCTGCTTCTTGGTCTCATCCTTCAGCCTTTCTTACTCAAATTGAGAAAAGCAGGTTTACTTAATGTATTTCCTGCATATTCACCCCATATTTATTTCCTACACAACTTTTAGGTATATACAGTCATCCATGCATATTTTGAGGAAAGATAAAGTCCTTTGAAATGAATCAAAGCCAGAATGTGTGTGGTGAAGGGAGCTGGCACTCAGCTGGCTGGAGGACTGCGAGGACTCTCTTGCCCTCTTGTGCTCCCTCTTCTTTTCATCAGTGCTGCTCTTGGGGCTGCAGGGAGGAGTTCAGGCTCCCATATCCAGATGCTGGATTAGCTGCATTAATGCAAACTCTGCACTGGGAAATTAGGCTAAGAATTGCAGCACTGCAGTTCTCCATATGCTTCAACTCCAGATTAACCATGAGGGCCAAAGTGTGGCTATTCCTAGCAGACAACACCATGAGGGCTGTGGGGAGGCAGGGAGTGTAACTGTGTGTAGTCCAGAGCCAGTCAGGAAAAGGGAAGTGTCACTTGTGAAAAACTCCTGGCATTTCAAAAGGTGTCTTCCATTCTGTATCAGGCAAAAATGAGACCTTTAAAATTTTTCAGTGGAAAAAAGAAAGAAGTGAAGCTGGGGCTGGTGCAGCCCTGGTGGCTGCCCCCTGCCCCTCACTACTGGGGGTAGGGCTCTCTGACCTGGGAAAGAGCCAAGAAAAAGTCTTCTTAAAACCAATCATCCTTGACCAAGTGTTTCCACTTCGAAAAATACAAATTTTCTCACAAAACTCTGTATGGAACATTCCTGACCAGCTTCAGTGGGATCTCTGGTGAACTCTCCTTCCCCAGGAAATATCCTGGATTTTGTAACTCATGAGAGCAATGGGAAAGGCTGAACATGGAGCCAGGAAGTTTGTGTTTCAATCTCTGATCAGGATTTCATATCTTATGATATGTATCATCACATCTCTCTGCCTTAATTTCTACTCTGCTCTCTCCTGTCTTTGTAAGGTAGAACTCTGAAAGTAGGAACACTGATTTTTTACACAGCACCTAGCACAACAAAGTTCTGGTTTCATTTTGAGTTTGTAAATGATGTGAACAATCCTTGCATGAAGATTTTATATTTCTGTAAAGAATAAATAAAGTGAGGATCATAGATGATGCAACCATGTCCATTAAAATATTATATATGTTGTTCTTGTTAAATGGAAAATGTCCAAGTGAACTTGGATATTTTCAAAACCTGAATAGGTTATCCCTTGGGTTCTTTAAAAACACAGAAATGAAAACTCTGTGAAAAGCAGGAATAGATACTGTAGTAATTTAATTGTGCATATAGTCACCCCTTACTGGCTGAGTTGGATATATGCATTAAATTTTCCTGAATAACACCTAAACTTAATGACTGTGTCTCAAAAAAAAAAAAAAAAAAAAAAAAAGAGCAGCTGAGAGAGCTGGGAGGGCTCAGCTGGAGAAAAGAAGGCTCAGGAGGGACCTTCTCTGTCTCTACAGCTCCCACCTGGTGCGGCCAGGTGTGCATCGGGCTCTGCTCCCGGGTGACAAGTGACAAGACGAGAGGACAGGGTTTTAAGCTGTTCCAGAGGAGGTTTAGATTGGACATTCGGAGGAATTTCTTCACAGAACGGATGATTGGGCATTGGAACGGGCTGCCCGGAGAGGTGGTGGAGTCACTGTCCCTGGAGGTGTTAAGGAAAACCTGGACGTCGCACTCAGTGCCATGGTCTGNTGCGAGGAGGTGCGGCCGCCCCGCTGCCGGGGGAGAGGGTGGGTCCGGGGGCTCGGCTCCGCGGGCGGGGGTGTGGGTGCGTGGATGGATGGACAGAGCCGCCGGGTCGCGCCGCGCGGGAGAAGTTGCCGCGGTTCTGGGACCGCTCCGGCCGGGATCTCTCGTGTCGCTGCTGGGCGGGAGCCTGTCCGCATCTCCCCGCGCCGGTCCGGCTCCTCCGAGCGCCCCTGCTCCAACCCCCGCGGGAGGAGCGGGGCAGGGCGCGGAGCACCGTCACCCCCGTGAGACAGGTGAAGTTGGGATGGGGACGGGCAGCGCCGGCCGCGGCCGCCGGCGCGCTCGGTGCGGCCACCGCCGCCAACTCCGCTCCGCCGAGCAGCGCTGAAAGTAGCGCAGCTGCCGCGGGCAGGGCGATTGCGGCTGGGTCTGGGCTCTTTGTCGCGCAGGTTCGCTTCTAAACCCCTACTTTTTTACCTACCCGCCCACCCCCAGTCACAGCATTGCAATGTGTTCGGGTTGTCTTTTTCCGTCCATTCTTTAATCAGTGTTTTTAAACGAGGCACGCTTATACGCTTCTTCATTAACCGTTCAGTACTGTGAATGTTCATTCTTAATTTGTGCTCGTCCTTGTATTTATTTTGTGTATTATTATTCATTCAAGGTCAAACTGTATAGAGTTCGGACTTTATTTATGTGAAGATATGATGAGGACTCTGTAGTGCTGTTCCTTTCCTCCTCCTCTCCCT
>VYZQ01004504.1:184994-196191 GCA_013400655.1 Mystacornis crossleyi
GGATCGTTGAATTGTCCGCATATCTCCACCATTATGTTGCAGTGGGGTGGCTGCAACCTTTCCCTGGGAGACAGCCTTGGCCCGTGGAAGAATCAAGGAGACGATATTTGATAGATGTTTTCAGATTTTATTCCCCCTGGCCGCACATGGCCGGAGCCCGGCAGGGACTCCGACAGCGACTGCCCCCAGAACAGGTCTGGAACAGCCCCCCCGGGGTCCGTGAACACTCCCTTAAGTACAGGATTCCCGCGGGCTACATTCAAACTGACCAATGGGGGACGGGATGTTGGGTACACATGACCAGGGAACAGGGAGAGAGAAACCCCGTGCCCCACGCATCCCCTCATGCTCATCCCCCCCACGGGGGTCACCTCTTCAATAGGGTATCTATATATAGTTTTTCTTTTCTGTTGGGGTATGTGTATGAGGTGCTTGGCACCTTGTAAAAGACCATGTATGTTAATTACTCTTTGAAAAGAAAATCCAAGATGCCTTGTGCAGCAGTTCTGAAGATGACATGCTCTCTTGGTTTATCTGGGCATCAAGTCAGCCTCTGTGTTTGACAGTTTAAAAATACAAATTAGATGGAGACAGTAAGTGGTAGATGTATTATTTTGATTCTGGGATACTCTATATGAATATTCCTGAAAGAAGCAACAGGGCAGCTGAATAAGGAGCTGTGGGGAAAAATGTGAGGCAGGAAGATTGAGTGGGGGCGGTGTTAGCAGGAATAAAGAAAATGGAACTTGGCACCGTGGCTTCACTGAAAATAATCATAGCATAGTCATCCTCCTGCAGAGGATGATGAGGGGGAATGCAGAATGGGATGCAGAACTTTATACAGCTATGAAAGCATTTTCAAAGTGTTTTGCCAAAATACCTTTGGAAGGCAGAACCTAAACTGCAGTAGTTCGGGAAGCATCTGATCCTGCAGAGGAGTACATTTGGAAGAGAAAAATTTGGAAATTACTTTTCCAAAATGGACTCCAATTTGAGGTTAGGATTAATGCCTGTCTGCCTTTAGGAAGATACAAATAGTTACTATTTTCTGCTAAACTTGAAAAGAAAAATCCGAATAACACTACTGGGACTGAGAGTTAAAGGTCAGAAACTCTGAATAGCAGCATTAATTGCTCCCTTTAAAGGATATAAAGGATCAGAGTCTTTCAGGGCTTTGCCTAAGGAGGAGAGCAATATTAATGTCAGTAAAGGATGATACAGCAAGACTGAAAAAGAGGAGGTGGGGCAGGTTTTTTCCCTTGTTACTCCAAAATAAGATGAACGTACAGTTAACTTGGGTGTAACCTCAGAGTCTGAAGTACTGCGGCGTTGCTTCAGTTGTGTGTTGTGTTTAATACTGTTTATCCCATTGAGCAGGATCAAAGTGCAAGAAATATTACCAGCAGGATTAGACGTTGCAGTGCACACAGGATTGCCTTGGCCCATCCAGTGCAGAGAGCTTCTTTCCTTATTTTTTAAAACTTAAGTCTTTGCTAAGATTGTTATCACAGCCTTTCAGCAGATGATGCCACACTTGATTTTCCTTTTGTAATCTTCAGGTTTGAACCGTTGTCTTTTCAAGTTGTGCTCCATTCTCTTAGGTGATATTTTAATGTTGCTGACTGATTAAAAGAGATGGGGTGCCTTAGAATAAATGAATTATCTTAGGCATACTGCTGTTGTTGCTGACCTCTTATCACCAGTTCAGGCTATGTCAGAAAAATGTAAATATTGAGGGAATCAGTGATACGGGATAGAACTTGCTGTTGAACTGGATTATGCCTTTTCATCATGGCAATAATTTTTAAGGAACTTAGGTTTCCACAGCTGCCTATAAAATTCTGTATAATAATAATGAAGCTTTTTCTGCTTTCCTTCTCTCACTCATGTATTCAGAAGATTACTTGCATGCTTATTCATGCAAGGAAGGGTTTTGGAAATCAGAACTTCCCAGTGTTGAAGAAACAAATAAAAACCTTTGTTGTATCTACAGTTAGATTTGCAAAAGACTCTTTGTTGTAAAAGCATGGGATGCTAAAAATGTTGTTGGGTTTTCCTTACTCCTGAGATGTCTTCCCAGTTCTTTGCATCCCTTGCTGCATCCTTAAGGAAAAACCCTCTTGTCTCTAGGGAATGAGGAGAGTTGAGGGGAAATTATCATAATTTGCAAACAAGAATGCTTTTAAAATATTTAAATTTGTTTAACTTCATAGCCACGGGTAGCAGATTTTTTTTTTCTTCTCTTGATTTCATATGTGCTTCTTGATGATCCCTTGAAAAGGATTTAGATTTGGCTTTTTCAGTTAAAATAAGGAAAAGTACGTGCCTGCTGACTATTTTTTGTTAAACTTCTCAGAAGTTGCCTTCACTGGGATAGATTTTAGATTTTGTAAGCAAATCCTGTTGGAGTATGTAATGATGTGTTTGGATTAAGTTTCCTCCCTATCACACATTCTACAGGAAAATGTATTTTCTGTTAGTCTGGTAGATGGTTGTACAGGATAGATTTTGATTGCTTCTGAAACAGCGGAAGTCTCCTAGGCAATTCTATTAAATTCCAGGTAATTCAAGGGAGGGGAGGGAAAGAAGTTCACCTCCCCTTAGCCTGCCAGACCGGCTCTCCGCAGGCTGGGCTCAGGTGAAATGTGTGTGAAGCTGACGGGTGTAGCTGAGAAACTTCTGATGCTGATGATCTGGAATGGAGTGTGGTAAGTAAAACAGAAGGTTGCATACAAAAGCTGGTTAAAAAGTTGCATCCAGTACTTCAAGCTCTTTCAATACACTCTTAGAGTACCTAAGTGTTCTCGATTCTTGCATTTTCATCTCTGGAGTTTCATGAGTTCTCTGAGAATGATGTGGGCTTGCCTGTTGGATCAAATAGCAATGAAGAAGGGAAACACTTAAGCTTAAACTCAACTTTAAATACTTAAGTATTTCATTATAGTAAGGGTATTGAAAGAAGTTTAGTTGATATTTGGCAGAGCCAAGACTTACGTGCTTAGGATGGACAGTGAAGCCCCCGTTAGGCAGGTCTTCAGGATCTGGTGTTCTCCCTGTGGACTGAATTTTTGTACTAACAATGTCTGCAATTATGCATTATTGAAAATACTTGCATTTTCTGTGGATTCAGGTCCCTGAAAACAAATAGTTTGAGGTTGAAATATTGGCAGCCTGGCAGTGTATTTAAAGTTGCCCTGTAGATTACTATTACATTTGTTTACTATCTGGGGATGCTGCTTGCAGAGCTAAAAACCCTCTGAGCTGATTATTATCAAGCTTTTAAAAGGAGTAGCAAAGGAGGAGTGTCAAATTCTGTCTGACATCTGAATAAAGGTTTTTTTAAACTGAACTTATCTAAAACTTCAAAAGAGAACACAGTAACTAATGTCTGACCTTTTAATTAAAGTTCACTAGTTGTTTAGGAGTTAGTTTTGTCAAGATACTTTTGCAGTGTAATGCTCTTGGTGGCAGAGCTTTTTGTATTCTCCTCGACGGTAAATGATTAATGATCTCAACACTGCCTTCTGGATCACCTTGTAAGAGGTCTCCTTCATCAATCTGGCAAGGGGATTGTATGGCAGTTTGCACCCTAATTGCAGTCCCCAGCTGGGGATGTGCTGCTTAACAGATTACTTGTAGCAGAAGTGGAGTCAGTGCAGATATGGATGGCCACGGAGTTGTTTGACGCTCGGGTGCTAAAATTAGATTTCCTTCTAGAAAAAAACATCCACTTCATATAAGCAGTGCAGCAGATAAAAGTGTTTAGCTGGAATTAACTCTGTAACTTAAAGGTGTAATAATAACGGCGCTTCTGTGTTTCCCTGTTTTCATCGTTTCCCTTCCCTTCTCTTGCGGTCGTACAGACCAGGGCAGTATTGCAAGCCAGAAATTTTATTAGCAGTGGAAACATTAAGGTATTCCACAGGGCAAAACAAAAGTGATTCAAAAGGTGCTTTTACAGATAATAAGTTTTAGCATTGAGCGGTTTACCCCGAAGGGAACAGATTATTTCTCGTGGTCTGTCGTTGTTGTTGGCCTTTTTTTCTGGCTCATTTGTGGTGTAATGCTGCTGCTCAATTAAGATGTATTTCGGTGAAAACCATGAACGACAATGTCCACCAAGCATATTGCTAAGCATATACATCCGTGCCTATTGCTCAGGCTGACAACTCTGAGTGTGTTGCTGAGAAACAGCTCATTTAAGGACTAAGGCACGGAGGAAAATTTGCACAGGATCCAGTCAAACACCAAAGCCAAGTGCCTGTTCGGTATCTGACAACAGGAAGATTTTAGGCTTGGGAAGGATACAGTTGCCAAATGATTTTTCAGGTATGTATCAGTGTTTTAGTAGTCAATACTGCCAGAACAGATAACGTTGTGAATATTTTGACAATCTGGGGAAAAAATCTAACTTATTTTTTTGTGATAAGGATTTATTTTCATGATCTCAAGATTATCTGGCCACTGGTAACTTTCCACTGGGTGGCATCTATTGGAAGTGGAAAGGGGTATGAGTAGACTGGAGGTAGAATATCTGCTCTTTGTGCTTTTATCCTGAAGAAAACTAGAATTGAAGAATTACAGGGATTAATATTTGTGTTTAGGACAGCAGAAACCTTCAGCAGTGCAGTGGCTGCTGTGAAGGTGTGGGTGTGTATATTTGACTTCTTCTAACATGAAAGATGGAAAAAGTGTTTACTACTCAGTGAAAATGTAGTTGGCTATATCTGATCTGTGTTTTAGTGCTGTGAAATGGCAGTGAGTCCAGACAGTCTTCTCCCTGTCTGGGAGCTTGACTTTTGGAGTATGAGAAGGAGCTGATGGGTGTGTGAGAAGCAGGAGTTCACCTTGTCCTAGGTTTGGAAGAAAATATCTGAAGATTTTACTCCTAGACATGGTCAGATAGAGTCAATGCACCATAGCCAAACCCTTTCTAGGTTTCCTCCCCAAGAGAAGTGGAGGAATGGACTGTAGAGTTGCTATGTTGTCTGGAAATCACACGCACTTTGCAATGAAAACACTTCCAAGAGATTGTTTGGAAGGCTCTGGTTTCTTTGACCTGGGTTTGCTCTAAGTTGGACCTCGTGGCTTTCCCTGTTCTCGTTCCCTCTTGCTCCTTTGGCTCCCACCAAAAGCGAACAGTCCTTCAGTGCTTCATCATCTCAGCTAAAAACTAGAGGCTGTCTCTTCAGCTTCTTTTACTGTCTTGTTAAAAAGCAGATGCAGCGTTTGCTCCCTATCAGTCTTTCAGATGGGGGAGCAGCACGGTTTGGTGTTCTTGTGAGCATCATCACTCTTCTGTTCGCAGAAGCAATTGGAAGCAAATGATCCAGGTCGTCGTTATTACTCATATTTTGTTTTTTTTCCAGTTCTGTGGGTTCAGCTCCTTATTTGAGCTGCGCTGACACGTCATGAAGCACCGCATTTCGCTCTGTAGTCGTGCATGTAATAGTCAAGTGCTGCACAGCTTCGCACTGATCTTGGTTTTCCACAGTGGCTCTCCCGGGTTTTGTTCCAGGACAAATACATTCTAGGTACTCAAGAGGAAAACATTTTCTCCTAAATTATTTTAGCAAATGGAAACCCTTTTTTACTCTGGCTGAAGACTTTGTCTTGGCTGCAAGCCTGAGAGATTTAAACATTTGCAGTTCCTTTTATTGTTCAAACCTGGGCAGCATATTTTAAGTGAGCGAGCAGTCTGTCAAGTTACTAAAAATCATTACTTTGCCAGAGAGTTATCGAATGGATGTGAAAACAGGTGTTTGTCAGATTTTTGCCTCCTGGACTGAATATTTTTGATGTTTGGGAACTTTTATCTGCAGTCAGCCATTGTGCTTTGTAGAGGAGAAGGCTTAGTTCAGATTATCTGAGCAATCAGGGAGCAGAGATGCGGTTCTGTGATTCATAATTGAAATTTAGCCTTTAGATTAACTTCATTAGTATGCTGTTGAACAAGGACAGGGTGTTAATAAATGAAAAAAATCCTTCTGGGTTTAAGCACCAAGAGCCACAATAGGTCTTTGCAGTTCATTATGAATTTTTTATTTTTGCTGTGACAGCATTATTTTTGATTTGACCATGCTCTTTTTGTCTTTATTCCTCAAAGCTGTACAGAGAGAAATACAGAAAGGTTTTATCTGATGTGAGATTAAACCCAAAATTCTTCTAGTAAAGCCACATTTATAAGCCCTTCCAAGATGAAGAAAAGAACATTAAAAAATAGACTTCAGTTTCCTTTCTAACTGATAATGAGTGAAACCTGACTTATGTTTTTCAAAGATGTGAAACTTTCTAAGGCAGTAGAGAGAGACTACAGAATCTCCAGTCATTAGTTTATAAAAGTTTATAAAATGTACCTGTTTATTCTACTGAGATGACAAATGCTCATTTCTGGCTTCCATATTCTGATTACTCTGTAAATCTTTGATCTTGAGTTCAATAAAAGGACTTTTCCAATCTAAATGATTTTGTGTATATCTCACAGTCATCCATGGGCCATCAGAAATGGAAGGGAATATTCAGACTTCCCCAAGTGGAATTTTCTTGCATAAAATGAAGGTTAATGTAGTTGAGTTTTGAATGGCTATTCTGTAATGGAGGGAGTTGTTACTGGTTTTATTTGTAAGGTGTTTTTGCCCTTTTTATACAGTGTCTTTTTATGCTTTGCATGGTTTTATGGAATATTTTTATCGACCCTCATTAGTCGTAGAGCAGTACTAAGAAAGTAGGTTCACAAAAAAAAAAATTCCAGAATGGAAAAGAAGATATTAGGGATTTTTGGTTCCTCCCATCTTCACAGTTGCTCTTGATCTCCCTAAAACCTGTACCAGAATATTTTGAGTTGTCTGTACCTTCGCTTTTCAGCGGAGAGTCGTGCACTTGGTGTAATCCTCTGTGCTTTGAGGTGCTGAGGCATCTGCTTTGGCAAGGAAGGATTACGGATGTAGCTTTTTTTTCTGCATTCAGCCTTGAGGGAAGCACAGATTGCTGAACAACAGAGCAGATTGGTGTCTGGTGCTTGAAAGGCTGGGAGCTGAGTTTGAGCTCCTGCACGGAGTCTGTGTGGGCCTGCAGGGGTTGGGAAGCTTTGGGAATTACTGCAGCTGAGAGTCTGGGGTAAGGGCAGTTTGGAAAAGAGGAATGAAGAGAAGAGCAGAAAGTCTGTGTTATAATGAGTGGCGTGTAGAGTCCTAGACTATTTGGGAAAAGTGTTGATGGTGATCTCCTGACATACATGGTTGGGCTATGTTGCATTTTTCCCTAGGGTTTGGCATGGGGGAACATATGCTTAAAAAATGCTAGAAAGTTGTGACTGAGAAAAAATAGCTTGTGTGAGGCAGCTTAAGATATATGGAGTCTAATAACTTCCGTTGTTTATCCCTGTGGAAGACGAGTCCTAGCCATAGTTTGCATCCCAAAATATCTTAATTCTCACAAAAAGCTGTTGTTGGGAAACCTTGACTGTAGATACACTGATGTACTACTGTGGGGGAAAATTGTACTATCAGTGGTTCTGCAACCACTCTGTAGGAAAAGTGAAATATTTTCCCTCCAGAAGGATCCGGGCCCAAAAATACAAATTAAAAATAATTTTAAACTTGCTTCCTTTTTTTCCTTTTTTTTTTTTTTTTTAGTATTTGCTATGCCTTTGAACAGTGCCCAGAGTATAACATATTGTGTTTGGTTTTAAAAAGGGAAGCCTAATCTGTAAGAGCTTCCATTTTTCTAAGAGAAAACCATGCAGAGGGAAAGAGGAGAGAGAGAAAATGAAGTACACTAGAGAACTGTGGACTTCAGATAACATTAGCTATAGTCCAATAGTACAAAGTTTGAATGATGAACTACCTGCTTGAAGACCAAAAGATAAACTCGATCTCCCCATAATCATTAACGTTACACTTGATAGATGCTGTGAGAGGAAGCAGTTTGTGAAGATACTTAAATAAGGGATGATGATGACTTTGATTCACTTAATGAAGTGGGGTTTCCAATAGGAAAATAGTGTGAGAGAAGTAGAAGAAATGTCTAAAGAGATTGGGAAAAAATGTTTGCTTTTCAGGACGCCACTGTTGATTTTTCATTTCAACAAGAGCTGTAAATAAATTCCCTGGAGATGCTCAAGAGTCAAATATGCTTTCCAGTATTTTGTTTTCTATAATGGAGAGCATTTCTTGTTACCAACGTTTTTTTTATTCATCCTGATTGTTAAGCTGGGAGGAATCCCCTAACCTTGTTTAGTCTTTGCACACTCTGGAAAACTTGGGTCATGAGCAAGGGCACCCGCTGCCAGGTCTTGGCTGCCCTCACTCAGTAGATTTACCATGCTGAAAGAGAAATACATGAACAAGAGATCATGCTTAGTTCAAAAGAGTTAAGGCAAAATGCAAACAGTCATTTATCTACAAGATCTGAAATAGTAAAATCCTGGAGAAATGAGAGAAAATTTTCACTTCCTTGGTCAGTTGCAAAGGTTGAACTGGAAAGGTTTGTCTGTGTGATGTGTTGGAGCCTCTCTTAATGTGATGGGGGTCAGGTGTTCCTCTTGCATTCTTGATCCTTCCCATAGTGTTAACTGGAGAATATTCATGAGTATGCTGGTGTTTATGGCCAGTCTGATGAAAGATGCAGACAAATTCAACCTTTTAACTATAATCGAGTTTATTTTTCTTATCCAGGGGTTAGCATGACCAGTCAGCTAAAATAGATGATGCTTCTTTTTATTTATGCAGGTAAGAGGGCTTGAAGAAACGGCCTTAGGCTGAGACAGGGGAGATTCAGATTAGATACAGGAACAAAGTCTTTCACTGTTAGGGTGGTCCGGCATTGGAAGAGGCTGCCCAGGGAGGTGGTGGAGTTTCCATCTGTGGAGGTGTTGAAGTGGAGCTGGATAATGAAGTTTAGTGGTTACAGTGGCAGTGCCAGGCTGCCAGTTGGACTGGATGACCTTAAAGGTCTCTTCCAACCTTGACAATTCTACAGGTCTATGCAGATCCAAATGTGTATCATGTTCTATATTTAGTTGATAACTTAATTACTCACTGCCTCAATGAAGGCTAAAACCCTTCTCCTACATCTCTTTGGTGACTTGACTGTCTCTGTATAAGGGGTCTCCTCTACTGAATCTTGTACCCTGCTGTGTAGAAACTGATTCCAGACACAAATGCTTAAAATACTCATTGCTAATTACGGGTCCTTGGTTAAGACCATGTTATAATGACAGATGCCTGGTGCGGTGTGGCTGACCCAGTCCACATAACCTCTAAGAAGTTGTAACGTGGATATCCTTATTTGAATGAAAAATTATGGTAATGAAGTTTAGTTTCTGTTTCTGACAAATGTGTATGAGATACAACCGCAAGTGGAGACCTTTCAGTGGGCTGACAGCTTCTCTGCTCTGTTCTCATTCTTGGTGCCCATTTTTCCTCTCATTGCCTCTTTTCATGGACACATGCAAAAGAGGAAATGCAAAATGGGAAAATGTTGGGAAACCCACTGGGGTCAGTATGAGGTTTCCTGTTGATATAAATGGGAATGCAAAAGCTTGTGGTCCTGTCCTTAGCTTTAAATAAATTTCCCCCTGTATAGAAGCACTGTCTGGAAATAGACTATCAATGTGCCTTGAAAGAATTTAAACAAAAATGAAAAAACAAGAGTAGAGTCTGCTTCTAACTTTTAATATTATTTTGGTATTCCAGTTTTTCATATCATCCTTTTCTTAAGTAATTCACAGGATCAAGCCTGAGTTTTTAAAACATCTGCTCGTTTGTGAAAGGTATCCTGGTACGCTGTTTCTATTGAAAGAGAGCTTAATCTCTGGCTTCACTGATCCTCTCTTTTAGTCAGAGCTGCCAGTTACTTCAGGTCAGTTCAGGCACACTATAAATCAGGACCTTCTCACTGGTCAATCAGTGATTGATTCAGTTTTGCAGCACTCAAAGGCAGTCATTTCTGGCTTAAGACCGAGTTAATGTGGCCTAACAGGGCTGAGCACATAGCTGGGAGCTTCTGGGTTCTGGAGCCTCGACTGGGTTTTTTACTGGTTTGCAGTGTGGACATAGGCAAATAATTTTATGATTTAAGCTCTCTAAGGCCTTAGAGTTGGAGTGTTCAGAGTTATGTAGCTTCCCTAGCACCTGGAAGTACTTAGAGAAGGAAAACCATTCATGCTGGTATGTGTCTCAGATGGAGACNTTCAATGAATTGAAATAATTGAAAAAGAATAATTGAAAATAAGAATAAATAGAATTTTTATTTTCTTTTGAAGGTGTGGAAAGGCTTCCTCCCATGCCGTGCTCTGTCTACACCACAGCCCAAATATTGGAAACCCTGAAATTCTTTGCAGTACTGAGTAGTGGATAACAAGTGCATCATGATGGGACTGAACACTGTGTGATAATATTAAAAAGTACTTGGGAGGGACCAAATTCTCTGATGTGCAGTTTTGATTTCTGTGCCTCATACTGTAAAAGGAATTACTCTCACGTGTTGGTGGTCTTCCTGTGAAGGGAAGAGCTGTGTGTGTATACTTGTTCCTCTCTGGGTTGTAAAATTTTCTCATCTGTATGTTCTGTAACCTTTCCATAATCTCAGAAAATGGGAAAGCACTGCTGGTGTCTTCACACCATGCTAAACATTTCAGCTTATTAGTAAAAAGAGAAAAATCCCTTGAAAAACATCCGCTTTTTAAAATGCAATAAAGTTCAGACTTCTGTAATTGCTTCAAAATTTAGTATGCTTTACAAGCAATAACAAATGAAATCCTTTTTCCTGAGGCAGTTGAAACTACAAGGATAACTGATGGCAAATCTAAGGAAAGTAGCAAAGGACTTTCATCCCCCTGTTTCCCTTCTTGCAGTCTGTGGGTCTTCCGCTGCGGTGTTCTCCTACTTTGAAACTGCCCCAGTTAGGTTGGTCTGAAGTTATTGTTGCTGTGAGGGAAATGTTTTTTACATTACAAAGGTGTTTCATTTGACTAGCCTTGGAAGGTGTTTTTTTTTTTTTTCAGTAGTAGTTCCATTTCCAAATATACAGCCAACATCACAGTGACGGCAAGTAAGGAAATCTAAGAAATATATTTTCTGACAGAACATGGTATTTTTTAGTTTTTCAGAATGACTCTAAAATTCTGTTCTCTTGAAATAACGATGAGGAAATACTTCTGGTTAGGGAAAAAAAACGTGAACTATTCTGTCTGATC
>VYZQ01004508.1:0-18855 GCA_013400655.1 Mystacornis crossleyi
CAGCCGCACCTGCCGCGCGCGCCCCCCGCCCCTCCTGGCGGGGCTGTGCCGGCTGCTGAGGGGGAGCGGCCGTTCCACAGGGCCCGCCCGGAGCCGCCGCCGCCGCCCGCGGCGCAGCCGGAGGAGGTGATTCCGCACCTTCACTGTCCTTCGCTGGAGCACTTCAGAGACAACTACCTTATTCCCCAGCGGCCCGTGGTCCTGGAGGGCGTCATGGACCACTGGCCGTGTATGAAGAAGTGGAGGTGAGAAGTTCCTTCCCTGTCCAAGTAAAGGCACGATCGTTCCCTGTTGTTGGATATCTTGATGCTCGATAGAGCAGCAGAGACCTTCACAGAGGATGGATACCGTGGGCGGTGCATTTTGCTACCAGCACTGTCCTACTGCTCTGTGGAAGTTGCTTCACAGATGAGGGAAGCTCTTCATAGCATTCAGGGCATCGCACGGCAGGTGCTGGACTGTCTCGGGGTAAAGGTGACCCTTTGCTCAGCCACTGTCTCTTCATGGGTGAAGGCCGCCCTCTGCCCAGCTTGCAGCCGTCCCAGGAGCCCAATGGCAACACCTGGGAACTCAGCAGAAGTGCACTTTGCAAAGTGCCAGTGAGCTGCTCACAGTTCAGTGGATCTGTGTCACGCACACATCAGTGGTTTTTACCCCTTGGAACTTGCCGATAATTAGTGCAATGGAAAGTGAATTTCAGAGCCATGAATAAGCATGATTGACTTTTTAATTCATAAGTCCAAGCACTGATGTTTGTTCAGTGTTGTGTTTGAGTGTTGAGTTTCAGACACCACTGTGCAGGACTAACAGCATTGTGCTGCCTGGGTAATGCAAGCCATGGTGCCCACATTTCCAGTACTGAGCATCAAGTATTTGTGAGGTGAAGGTCATGATTCCCTAGAAAATGGGAAAAACCACTCAGCTTAGTTTGAGTAATTGCTTTAGTTCAACAAAGGTAAAATTAAGTGAACACGCTTATTATGTCATAGGGGTTTTATTCATTTTTGAGGGAAGGTACTGCCCTGGTTAACTTTAGACACTTGAAAAGATTAACTTCTCCATTTAATTAATACCATTGTCCATTGAGAGATGTATTTCACCCATCAAACTAATCCCTCTGGCTATAATTGGGATGGGTATTATTAGCACCTGTATAGACACTGACAGAGAGTTGATGTAGTATTACTGACTAAAAGATACAACATTTTATGAAATGGCAGCAGGCAGCAAAAAGATTGGCCATCCCTTGCCAAGAGACAGTAACAGCTTAAATCTTCTTAGTTTAGAAGGAAACAACTGAGGCAAACAGGCTTTTAAACCGAACCAAAACAGTTGTGGGGTCATGTACACACAAACCTGCCTGCTGATTTCCTTGTTGCTTGCACCCTTTTCTTCTGCGTTTTTCCTCTGGTTGGTTGGGTTTAGACAGGAGAAGCTCAGGCTAGTAGAATTTTATTACCCAACAAGACTGATTTGGTTTGATTGCCTTACATTCAAAATTAGTAAGAGCAATACAGATGGTAATAGAACTTTCTTTATTTCAGTGTGGACTATTTCTGTCAAGTCGCAGGGTGCCGCACAGTCCCTGTGGAGTTGGGTGCTCGGTACACAGATGAGGAATGGTCTCAACAGCTCATGACTGTCAGTGACTTCATCAGCCAGTATATCATGGATGAGGTCTGTTACACTCTTTTGCTTCATCTCCTAACACAGCAGCGTGGTGCTGGTACAGACAACAGTTCTGCTTACAACAAACACACTCAGAGGTGATGTCAAGGGAGGGGGTGTGCTGTAAGCAGAACTCTGAATTAAATGGTTTGAAATATTTTCAAGTCCTGATGCTAGGAATAATTATTGCAAGAACAGGTTTGATTTTTACCTATAATCAAATGTACAGTGGCTGGAATTTGATGAATAAATACATACATACATACGCACCAAAAACCTGACTGGTGGAATCTAAGGATAAGGGATCCTCAGCCAGCAGTGTTGTTCCTCTTTCTCATTAAACTGTTTAGTGAGATTTAGGATCAGAGCCAAATTTACCTGCCATGAGGCAGAAAAATACAAAGTTGATTAGCGTCTGGAATGTCCTTTTGCTTTCACAGATGAGGATCCCAAGCCACCATTTCTGTTTCCTGGCCTTCTTGCAGGAAGGACCATGTGCCATAGCAAATTGATCTGCGGTGCGCCCTGGAATAGAGTATGGAAGTAGTTCCAGGGCGTGAAGGAGAACTGGTCTGTGTGCCAGCAGGGTCTGGCTAGAAAGATGCAGGGCATTGTCAGCTGTCAAGACTCAATAGGGAGTCCCAGCTTCCTTCAGTAACTTGAGCTGGATGATTTATTATTGTGGAGACACACCTACACTCTCACAATTTCAATGGAGCTCTAAGTTGCTATTTCTGAAGACTCTTATACTGTTGAAATAGTTACAGTACTCTGAATAGGACATAGGAAATCGATATTACCTATAAGTAAATTCTATTCACCTGTAAGTAAATTAACTCAGTGTCTTACCTGTATGTTACTGTGTTTTGTCTTTCTCTGCTGTCATTTTAGAACAATGTAGGATACCTTGCCCAGCACCAGCTTTTTGATCAGGTAAAACTTAGTGAATGTTTTTATCTTCCTACAGTCATGTGTTCCTTTTGTAGCACAAGTTGTCTCTGAGGATGTTGACTGTACTAGATTGAAGGGCATATAGAGAATTCACAGTAATTCTTAAACTTCTATTCCCACGATTTGAACAGAGGGAGAGGTTTATTCCATTTGGCTGCAAGACATGAAAACAAAACCCTTTGGGCATGAAGACAGTCAATCCTAGTGCTGCTTCAGTACAATGTAGCATATACTTAGCGGGATATCGCCTGGAAAGCCCATTTCCTCAAAGACTATGTAAGTCAGAGAAGAGATTTCGACAGGAAACAGTCTTCAACATTGATATGTTTACCATAATCTGAAATGTCATTCCAGTTTACCAGAGCTAAGGTTGGTGGGCGACATAAAAAGGAATCTCACAGAGAAGCAACCATAGTATAGAAGAGATCAGCTGCTCCTTTTCCATGGAGAGCAAACATACTTATTCTTGTGGGTGTCTCTGGTTTCTGCAAAAGCACAGGTTCTCTAAAGAATGAGGAAACCCCTTTCTTTCTCCCACTTCTCCTTCCAACAGAATCTGCTCACTAGAACTGAAAGTTTGAGAACATTTCCTGTAGATTCCTAGCAGGTCAGCTACTTTTCTCCTATCCTTGCTGGACCAGCCAGTCATTTGTTTTCTTTGTGTCCAGCCTTGCTCATCTGTTACATGAATTATGTATTTTGGCAAGTCAGCACATACCCTTTTTAATGTTTCTTTCTGTATGGAAATAGATCCCAGAACTGAAAGAAGATATCAGTATCCCTGACTACTGCTGCTTGGGGGAAGGGGAAGAAGACGACATCACCATTAACGCTTGGTTTGGTCCAGGAGGCACAATCTCACCTCTTCATCAGGATCCCCAGCAAAATTTTTTAGCCCAGGTGTGTACTCTAGTTGCTCTGCACATGCCATTAATGCAATACTTAGAGAAAATGTTTATGGTATGTGTTAGAGACAAGGCGAGCAGACAATTTGAGGAACAATTGAAGGATAGGGAACATGCAGATACTATTTTGCTATTTTATTGCATTTGTTACTGCTGCAACTTAATACTGAATGTAATCTTGAAGACCACAAGTGTTGCTCATTGAGAGACCATTACTTACCCTTGTTTTACAGATGATAGATAGAAATCACAAGAAGCAGCTTTTCCAAGGTCACATGGAATTTGTAACGGAGTTAGGAAGAATCTGGATCCTGTCACGTCGTACTAAGGAGTTTCTTTCTCTGGTGTCGTGGTTTGAGCCGAGCCAATCCCCAAGCCTCATGCAGGCACTTTCTCATCCCCCAGCCAGCAGGACCAGAGAAGAATGGGGAGAGTAAAAGCTAGAAAATTTATGGATTGAGGTTTAATAAGCAAAATCCGTGCATGCAAGCAAAGCAAAACAAAGAATTACCTGACTGCTCCCCATGGGCAGGCAGGTGTTCAGTTGTTCCCAGGAGAGCAAAGCCCATCATGCTTAACAATTACTGGGGAAGACAAACACCACCACTCTGAACATCCCCCCTTTCTTCTTCTTCCCCCATATACAGAGCATAATGTCATATGGTCTGGAATATCCTTTGGTCAGTCAGTTTGGGTCACCTTGATGCCTGGGGTGGCCACCTAAAAACAGAGACTAGACAAGAGTAAGGGAATAAAGGTAGATATTTATTTGAAGGGTCTTCAAGGGTACACCCTGGGGAGTCAAAGGCTACACCCAAGATGGGTGCTGGGTCATGAGTTCTTCACACTTTTATAAATTTCGTCCATTTGCGTATCAGGATCAATTCTCCAATTACACCCCCAGTTAATGATGTAGCTACCCCAAGTTCGCCCTCCTCTTCAGAGGCCTTAGTTTACATATTTTGGGGCCTGGGACAATCTAGGTGTCCTTGGAGAGCAAACCTAGAATGGCTTGTTATGTCTAACCAGCATGAGAGACCAGTAACTAACAGGCCACAAGAAACTTCAGAGTTACACACTAGGCAGTACAGGATTTGAAAAATATAAAAGTTAAAACCTAAGGCATCAACCTGTCCTGGCTGTCTCCTCCCAGCCTCCCAGGCACCTCCAACTTCCTTGCCAGCATGGCAGTATGATAAGCAGAAAAGGCTTCAGGTCTGTGTAACCCCTGCTCAACAGTAACAAAACCATCTCTGTATTATCAACCCTGTGTTCAGTACAAATCCCAAACACAGTCCTATACCAGCCACTGGGAAGAAAATTAATTCTGCCCCAGCACATCTGGAAAGCAAGATTTTGAGGTGGACTTACGTGCATACTTGGGTCCATTTCAGGTTACCCAGTAAAATATTCATGCATGCAGTGAGATAGGAATTAAAACTTGTACTATTACCTCATTTCTGCTGAGTTCCTCTTGGTAGGCTTTTTGATGATGACTTTTAGTGCAGAATAACCCAGTAAAGCACTGGGGTCTTTTGTGGTAAGCACTAAACAGGTCTACGGATGTGTTCTGGATCCAAGCAGTTGATACTGTGAATCTTGAAACACTGAGAGGTGTTTTGTTTACTGAAAGAGATTGCTGTCCCATCAGACTCTTCAAAAAACCCAGGCTTACACTTTCACACTTTTCCAGCAGGATTGTGACATTACTTTCTGCTGATGGTTAGTTATGGGTTGAGCCTTAGTTTCTCTGTTCCAGTTGCATCTTGCTAGCCTGTGCTTTCACTTGAAACTGAGGCCTAATTTAGGCCTTCCTAGAATGGTTTTTTACAACTGCTGTGCAACTCTGTATGGATTGCATTTCTATTTTGTGCTTTGTCTTTCTCTTTTCTGCCCGGCACACACATACAGCTGCATTCTGAAAGTGAAGTACTGTACTATGCATGCTATGTAAAGCTTGAGGGGAATTTTTCTTGGTGGAAGAAAAATGTATAGAAGCTGTTGAACTGGGAAAAGATACTTCCCTTAGAAACCTCAGAACTTGTTTTCTTCTGCCTGAAAAATGAGAGATTATCTGCCAGTGCTGTCAGAGAGTCTCTGTAATTTGAACAGCTGGTGATCTGGCAGCTTTCAGTAAAAACTGCCCTGCTTCATGATGCCATTTAAACTGTGGCTGTGGAGTACAGGAAGGCACAAGCACAAGTAACAAAGTGAATGATCCCTGCTGGCTGGTGGCTGGTGCCAAGATCGTAGTTTTTCCATTAACGAGAAAAGCAGTCTGGAGATGCAGGCTATTGCCCATTAACTGGTCCCCACAGTCTTATAATATACAAGGTCTTAACCCAGTGAGGCAAGTGAAGGAAGGAGCTGTTAACAGCTGATGGCAGTCCCCCAAAAAGTTCAAGCATTCAGAGAACATGCTGTTGGAGCAACAACCAGCATTTTTGTCACTTCCATGTGTCGCCAAAAATACCATGTAATACTTGGTTCTTTACAGAGCTAATTAATATCCTTAATTACTGTGGTATGGAAGGCATCCTAAAAACACGTGGACAGACAAGAGTTATGCAGATCAATGCTCTAGTAGTTTAATCAGTGATAGTGAAGAGCAGGACAGGGCAGGAGTACATTGGTACTTGTCCAGTCTGTAGAATACATTTATGTGCTGTCCTTGAAGCAACAAACTCTAAATAGCCAGTATGACAGCTCTGGTGTTGGTAAGATTTCAGGAAATCCCGTTCTATTTTGTGGGAAGGGATGTTAAGGTAGAGGAAAAGCAGGTTGGTTAGGAATGGTTGGGGAGCTGCTCCAGGGTGCTGGGGTTACTCAAGAGTACCCGTAACAGGACAGTTCCCAACAAGTATGATCATGCCTAGCTCTTGAGGTGATCTGGAATGCTGGCACAAGCAGTATGAATCCTCACCCTAAACCTGCTGTTCCACTGGTATCAGTGGAGGAGTCAGCTTTGACTCATTCATGCTGCTACATCGTGGCACCAAAAACTTGCAGTTCATGCATGTAGCGTTCAGGGAAGCCAGGCCACTCGCCTTACAAACTCTCATCTCATTTCAGCATTGCAATGAAAGAACTAGTTTAATGATGACACAGAAATGAGTTTGACGGATATCTGCAAGCTTAGTGGTCACTGTGCATGTACCTCTGCCTGTTGATATGAATTGCAATGAAGGTTCAGCCTCCTTGTTCTCAGTTCTTATTTCTAGCTATGTAGAGCCCAAATAACAATGTATAAATTGGGTGCCTTAAACTTTGAATTGAAAGCAATTTGGTTAAAGGCATTTCCTTCCCACAGGTATTTCAAGTTCTTATCTGCTCCAAGGGAAGAGGTACTTGAATAGTACCTCTATTTAACTTTTTATTATAGCAGTGTCTATTACTAGCAAAGATAATTATGTTCCTTGTAATCAGGTATATTTTACTGTTAAATGCCAGCTATGACCCACAGCTTCCAGCAATGTGCCAGTTAGTGACCAATGGAAAACATTTATTTTATTATATACAGGTATTTGGAAGAAAATATATCCGTCTCTATTCACCACAAGATTCAGAAAACCTGTACCCACATGAAAGCCAAATTCTTCACAACACCAGTCAGGTAAATAGTTGCCTGAAATTTTAGTATCAGTAATGTTATCTTATCAAATCATATTGGAGTAAAGACATTCTTCTGATGATTGTTTGGTTTTTTATAGGTCGATGTGGAATATCCAGACTTGGTCAAGTTTCCAAATTTCACAAAGGCTGCATTTCAGTCCTGCGTTCTGATGCCTGGACAGATTCTGTTTATTCCAGTTAAATATTGGCACTACGTGCGATCGCTTGAGCTCAGCTTCTCCGTTAGTTTCTGGTGGTCATAGCTCTGAAATGTAGTCAGCAGCACTGAAATGGGAATTAAAAATCAGGGAAGCAGCATCTCTCTCTCAGGAGAGGTTAGAGGTGGAGCAAAACCAAAACCCAACAAACTCTTGCTAAAGCATGGAGAAGGAGTCATGATGATTAAGTGCAAAGACGATGCTGTAGCCAATTCATTTTTGTAGATGTTTCTAAAAACTCCTAAAGAGCATGTGTTAGGTCATTGTCGTGTGTGTGCATCCCTCAGAAACAGCCTGTGTACAGGCACTGCCAGGGCTCTGCCTGAGCCTCTGTCTGAAAAACCAGGTCAGTGTTATCTCCTACTTGGATTTAATAACACTAAACCGTGGAGTTAGCTAGAGGGATGGTGCTACTTAGAGGTTCAGTACATTAAAAATTTAAGCTAACACCAAACAGCAAGGTACTAGTCTCCTGCATGGAAAAAGTTACTCATGTCCTGGTTCTAACCAGGACAGGGTTAATTTTTGCAGTATCCAGGAGGGGCATGGCCCAGACTCAGAGGTTATTCTGTATCATCTCAGCCAGCCACTGCTGTGGGCCAGGGGCAGGAAGGGGCTCCTTGGTCTCTTAGTGATTGAGCTATACTTCTGTGTGAATCTTTTGTCTCTCTTGTACATTTTGTTATTGATATTGCTGCTATTACTGCTCATTTTATTATTCCATTTCTGTTTCCAGTAAATTGTTCTTTTTGCAACTCATGATCTTTATATTTTGGGCTTCTCAATTCTCCTCTCCATGAGGGGAGAGGTAGGGGGAGGAGGGAGTGAGCAAGCATCTCGTGGTTTGGAGTGTTTTGGCAGGAACACTAATTTGGGGAGTACCATTCCTAAACCACAACATCATGTTAAAGCCTAGAACATAACTGAAGTTAATCCATAGTTTAATTGCAGTTAGAGAAACTGAAGTTTAATTATAGTTTGATTAACCATCACCTGAACTGTGACACAGCCTTTCTGCAGTGTCACACATCTCTACCAAGGACAATGCTGCTGCCATTTTAGTCTGGTGTCTGGCAATAGCCAGTCCTTGGCTCCTTTCCAAGTCACTCTTAAAGGATAAAGCATCCTTACGTAAAACTGAAGACAGACATGCCAGGACTAAAAACCTAAAGAATCTCAATATGGTAATTTTTTCAGCACTTTGCAGACATAAGCTAACATTGCCCTAAGTCTGGCCCTACAGCTTCCTAATCATTCTGTGGCAATATTCCCCCCGTACAGAGCACAGCTGCTCGTGACCTGGCCTTACGTCAAGACAAATTCTGCATCTAAAGAAGGGACAAAACACAACCACAGTGCCAGCTAGAAGTGTTCCAACTCCAGCCCTAGGTCAGAGACTCAGCCAGCTGCCTTGTACATACTGCACTGATTTTTCACCTGCTTGAGATGCTGCGGCATGTGTCATTTCCACTGTGCAACTGAATTTGTATTGTGCCTGTACAAACAGGGAGCACTTGCTGAGAAAGGCTTCTTTCAAGAGTTCAGCTGCATGTATCAGCTTGCAGGATCGACTAAATCATTTGCATCTTTCATCCCAAAACATGCACTCACAGTCCCAACCCAAGAATATGGAGAATTACAAACACAAAACAGCCTCCAAGAAAGCTGTGCAGGCATTACTGTGAACTGGAAGGTAAATGATAGTTTTATTTTAAGATTCTTAGAACTTTAGAAAATAAGTACACTGACCACTGTTACTAATGGATACAGTACAGTCTGGCTGTTCTGCCAGAGTGGGGGCAAACAGATGTCACTGACATCAAGTTTTCCTGGCATCATTTGGGGCCAAGAATGGAGCTCTGTGGTGAGTCTAGGAGCCCATCCGACTCATACCTGTAAAGAAAACTAAAGGTTAATGGACAACACACAAAAAAAGGATAATACTGTATAACCTTTTCTAAAATGCTTTGTATATTCCTATGTTGCTGTTCACAATGTCCAATTTCCCTGGACAAATGGAGGAATTCCAGAGAGATTCTTAGAAGCTCGGTATTTCCAGAAGTTTTAGTGTCATGGGTTGTGTGTACCTCTATTCCCCCCACCTCCTAAAGATAGTAAAAAAAAACCACGCACAGGGTCTGCTATGCCCCTGTGGCACTCTGTGGGCACTGTGGGGGCTCAATGCTGCCTGTGTGTGGTTTAGTGTCTCAAACATATCGCTGAAGTCAGAAATAGCTGATAGTCACAGTTATAAATAATACAGGCAGTGGCACTGAACATCACAGCCTATTTCCTAGTATTATTACATTCAATTTTTTAAAAAATGGTTGCTTGGTACCTGGAATGTCACAAGACCAGAATTCATTACACTTGGGACAGCGGGGTTCAGTCTGAGCTCTGAAGTACTTTCTGACACAAGGTAAGTGCATTCCAATTCCACAGGATTCACATACTTGGCTCTGAAATCAGGAGTGTTGATTCAGAAAATCTTTCTAACCCATCCTTCAATTTAAGAGAAGGTTGTTACAAAGGGCAGCAGATACGCAATGCTTTGTTCCAAAGAATGGTTCCCACAATACAGGTGGTGGACACACTCAACAGTCAAAGGTGGTAAATGGTAAAAGGAGGTATTTTTCTATAAACTAGGAAATACTATTTCCCTATATGGACAAAATTTAGCTTGAAAGACAATTTCAGTGCAATAAAGGAAACCAATTAGGATGGAAAAAGTAACATGGAAGCATGTTAGTTGGGCAGATCAGAAGATGCAGGCTCACAGAGCAAGAAAATTAGCAGTTTTGGAATAGGAATCCAGGCTGTAACTACTTAAGCAAGACTGAACTGGTAACGTCCCAGCTATCAAAACACAGTGCTTTAGTATGCTCTACATAGCACACATGTTCCTTCTGAGGTCCAAACACAAGCAATTCCTGAATTAAAATCCCAGGACCAAGAATGAATGTGTCACACGACGACGTCTGTTGGTAAGGCCCAAAGAGGGCACTGCTAACACCTCACTGCTAAACTTCTTTCAGCCTCAGGGGTTCATCTCTAACATGCTGGTTTGGAAAGCCAGACAGCACAGCCATGTTTCTCACTGCGGGAGTGCACTTTCCCCAACTTTATACTTGGAGACACTGCTCCAAGACAATTTTATTTCTAAAGACAGAGGATAAAATGCCTAAAATGAAAAAAAAAAGGTTTTTTTACAAAATACATGAGCACCATCACCAGATTACAAGAGCAACATTTTTTGGTGCCTACCTACTCCCAAGGGAAAGTATCACAAACCTCAGCTATGACGACACACGTCCATTGGCTGAGGTGATAAAACATGTTACCTGGATGGCGAGGCTGTGACAGATGTTACATTTCCTTGCCACATCCTGGTAGTTGCTGAGAATGTACTGTTCCATCTCAATTATGCAACGAGTATGCAGAGTATATTCTCCATTTTTCTAAGGAAACAAGTGTTGAGATGAGGAATTTCT
This sequence comes from Mystacornis crossleyi, assembly GCA_013400655.1. Taxonomy (NCBI): domain Eukaryota; kingdom Metazoa; phylum Chordata; class Aves; order Passeriformes; family Timaliidae; genus Mystacornis; species Mystacornis crossleyi. Next base: position 10,846 of record VYZQ01004508.1, read on the forward strand.
TTTCATTCCTTTTACCTTTTTTGACTTTGCTAACCACCTGTAAACAAGCCACTTTTTTCTACCGTCGTGAAACTAACGTGCTGGTACAATGCAACGCCAGACCACTTTCGAAACAGCAGAATCCCTTTGTTTAGAGGAGCAGAATAAACATCCCACACTTTTAACTGAGATCTAGTCCCAGAAAAGCACAGATGAGCAAGCATATGCTCCTTAACAGAGGCATACTGTTTTGGGACTCTCCACTTACACGTTAGAGAAAATTTTCCTGGCTTTCGACAAAATCTAGGCACTTCCTGCTTGAGGTATCTTTGGAAATCACTGCCAAATCAACTTAACATGCAAGTAACTGTGTGGCAGCAGGTTGGAGATCTATGATGCAATGACTCCAGCAGACAAGGGATTAAGGTCTCACTTGGTAAGCAATTGCAGTGTCCACATGGTGAGCTCATCTCCTCATGCTCCCTCATAAAATAAAACAAGTGTAACCATGTGCACAGTGGCCCGTGCATTTCTGGTAGAGGAGTTTTCAACATGTCTGGCCTTACTCCTTTTCAGGAAATTCTAAATCTAACTAACAGCACTGACCACTGTGAAGAGGTTTCCCCAGCCCTTGTTCCGGGTTGAAGGATGCTGTGCTGTTGTGTACAAAGGGTGTCTGTGTGTCATTGGGTAGGACTGGACACACAAACCCACCTGGCTCAGGTACAAGAAACTGAAACCATATAGTCCTGTACAGACCTACCCAAGGACTTTCTCCTTGTAAGTCTACTTCCTTTTCTGCAAAAATTACTGGAGCAGCAATACGCATGGGCCCCAGAAGACCATTTTTGCCATCATTCATTCAAGAAGACCTCCGGTTTCAGCTACCACATCCATAAGAACATGGTAGCTGGACGTATGAGCTACGAACACTTGAATGCAGTTACCTCAGAGAGCCACTTGTCCTCCACAAAAACTTTCAGCACTTGTTCTGCTTCCTTTTTCTTCATTTTCTTTGTTTTAAGTTGGTCAGCCAAGTTTAAAATATCTGTAGATGAGGCAAAGCCATTTTCTGATAAAATTATTAGCTCCATCTACAGGAAGAAACATTACCAAGTATTAGAAACATTGCAATTGGGCAGACACACCTTAGAGTAATGTGCTGATGTGCATTTTTATAGCATCCATGTATGTGAGAGATGCTACAGTATATGTCTTGAACCAGAATTGTAAAAGAAAGGACAAAAGCTGAAACAATCATCATCCCCTTGACAGTTTGATCTCTGCAAAGAAAACATTTCCACAAATAGAAGTGTACGTGCTGCCTAAGTGCATTCAGGGACCCCTGGACACACTCAGTGGTTACAGATCCATTTCTTTTTATCTGCTCTTTGTTGAAGTTCTTTTAAGGAGAACTCTCAATAACCATAGACAAATGTTTATATTCAAATCTGCAAATTCATTTTGTATGTTACTAGCATTAAAAACTACTGTATATTACTAAACTACTGATGCCAGTGAAAAACTCGGCAATCATGACTGAAAATCCTGAAGAAAGTTGTTTGTGTAGCTAAAAGCAGGTGTGTTGAGTCCCTAACCCCAAGGAGCCCTTCCCGGTACTGATTTTGCCTTACCCATAACTGACTTACAAGAGCAAATCATTACTTGCACACACTTTCATCCCTGCCCACCCCGCCCATCTGATCTCAGATAAACTTAGGTAAAATGGCAACTACTTCCTCAACCACATCTCCATTCATTTCCATTTTCATTAATTTTAAGACGATACCTTCCCAAATAATATGATTTACTAAGTGATAACTGACATACTTACTGTTTTTCTGAACAATTCTAATTCAATTTCTGTATAGTCAGATGCCATTTTAGTTACCTCAGTTTCCGCCAAATTCACCTGCAAAAAAAATAAACTGATATAAAACTACAACGGCAGTTTATACCAGAAACTGTGAAAGACCCCCTGAGGTAAAGAATACATCATCTTACAATTAACATAAATGTTAGTTCTTTGAGGGGCACTCGATGGTATTCAAGTTCTTTCTTGACAACCCCCGATCTTTCAGCCACAAATTCTCCTCAGAACTGACACAGAGTGCTGCAGCAGAGCTGACACATCACGCCAGGCCCGGTGCTGGACAGCAGCAGGAACTATGTTATCAGTCACCTTTCTTTTCACTGTGAAAAACAGTTGCCCATGTTTTCTACTCTTATTTCACATGCTACTACAATTAACTATTAGCTCAACTTAACTGGCGAAAGGAAAGGTTAAAAGCAGCACCTAATGTTAGAGTACCTCCTGTATGGTCTTTTGAAATTACTAGATAACCTTCCTTCTTTGACATGCACATTGTAGATCATCTGGGGAAACTTTTTATAGGCCACTCCTCAGCAACCCTTTTGTGCTAGGTTGATTTTTGACTGGGAGAAAAAGAAAACTAATGTCGGACAGCTCTCTGTGTTTTCTAGTTTAAAAATCTGTCTCAAGAAAGTCTCCTGTGGAAAAGGAATCTCACTTCAGCACTTAAGCAATGTTTATGCCAAGTAACTCCAACACTGCTGTTGTCCTTGCTGCCGTGTCCTATTCCCACACACCTGGGCTGTGGCAGTTTATCCTCCCAGCAGCTCCTGCAGCCACTGCCAGCCCCACACAAACACAGCACGGTGGGTACCTACTACAGCATAATGTGCTCTCCCATCATCTTCCGATATTCCTTTCCGGATCTGCATAAACAAAGGCTGCAGGTGGCTATTAATAGTGCTGATGAAATCGTCCAGTTTATCATGTGCGTAGTAAACTGAAAATGAACGAGAAAAACCACATACAGAGAAAAGTCAAACAGCTACATATCAGGCAGATCTTTTTATGTGAAACATTTTTTCCCAAGTAAAAGTGCTAAAATTGTGAGGCAGAATTTAAACAGGAATTCAAACTGCTCTATTCAGCAGACATATCACTTCCTTTTGCTGTTGTCTCGTGGCCTTAAGAGATGCCCAGCTCCTTTAAAATCAGTTGACAGAGTCCAGACATTCTGCCTTGTTGCAGGGAACCCGTGGCACTAATCCAGTAATTACAGTGACTTGAACTAAGCTAAATTGAAAATAAAACATGACTGGGAAAAAATATTATGCACAATAGAAAAATACACTGACTTTACTTCCTTTACACACAAGGGATTTCTTGTTTCTGTGTGCTCTGTTTCACAAATTAATGGCATATAAGTGACCAAGTTACATATGAGAAAACCTAAAATTCTAGCGTTGTAGAAATACAAGTAATATCTTGAGTCATGTTCTATAAACCAAGTAAATACTAGCAGCAGTTTTCTCATAGATGTAATTAAGATGGACTTTGGAGTCATTCTGTGGAAGTGAGTGCAATGGCTCTTGCCTGCACAGCACCAGCACAACCCTCACATCCATCCAAAACAAGGTTTTGTCAGTGGCAACACTCCTGTTGCCTTAATCAGTCTATGATTTAAAAAACAGAGCTAAGTAACAGCTCGTAATTTTAGATAAATTATTCCTGTCTCAAAAATACAACCAGTTATCACTAAATTAATCCTGTTCAGAGTCACAGGAGTCCCTCGCTCGCGTAACACCACTGGGCCAAGGTCCCACTCCCAAACCCCACGGCACTATACAGCACAGTGCCAAACAGCACTCGTAGGATGCTCCTGCCCAGGAGTTCCTGATTCTGATATACAAGATTCTTCTAGCGAAAAAAGCCAACAAACAGCAAGAATGCCAACAAACAGCAAGAAAAGTAAGTACAATATTTAAGTATAATTTTGTCATCTGCTTAGTCTCTGTCAGCAGGGAACACTGCACACAGCAGTCAGGGAGCTTTAGTGACAGATCTCAGAGAGGGTAAAAAATGAAAGATAACAGACTACTCCTTTGTACAACAGGTGTAACATTTTAATGTGAGATGAGTGGCTGTTCCCATAGGTCTTATGTGGAAAAAAAAGGGATAAAAACTCTACATAAAAAATGAACAGGGGTTAGAGCACACCAGAAGTTGCACTTCACAATTTTAGCATCTAAGAAGTAGGTCAAGTTACAGTTCCTGACTCAAGAGACACACAAATAGACTACTTCATTCTGACCTTACATCTATGGGGAAGTAGGTGCAAATTCACAGAAAAGCAGAAGAGTCCCTGCAGTGGGTAGCATGGTGACATGGCACAGGGACACTCCTAAGCCTGGCAGGAGCACAGCTTCCAGGACTTGAAATGGACAATACAGTGCAGGTGAGGTGGGAAAAAAGCACAGCAATTCACCAGGAAACCTCATCTCATCTTCACTGAAATGTTTCTGCAGTAGTCACTTCTCCCACAACACCTAAGAGAAATAACTGAAATGCATCTACTTAAAAGCATTCACTATAGTAAAGTACTTCCAGTGTCAAAAATTATTTTTAAAAAATCATTTATAGTATAACCTATAAACAACAACGCTGATAAAATAAAAAGTCCTATATATGAATCTGGCCTGATTAGAAGTCAGTTTACTCATTGCTATGTTATTTTATCTTTCAGGAAAGAGAGGGAACACTCATATCATTACAGCTTTTTAACTTTTTTTAGCTGGTGTATGCCCTTCAGAATTCAAATTATTTGTAAGCTGCACCACAAAAAACCCCCAGTTCTTTCATCACCAAGACAGACCCACCTTTATCAGTTTCACAGCAGTGCTGGTGTAATTTCCTGGCCTCTGATCCTTCTGTTATCCCATTAGACATCAGAACCTGCAAGAACCTTCGATGAGCATTGGTCATCTGAGGTGCCATCACAGTGTTTCACCAGGCTTCAAGTGCTGCAGGAGGTTTAAGCTGGAATTAATGCACATGTTCATGCAAATAAGGAATACACAGTCCAAGTGTACACAAGATTTCAATTAAACTATTACACTGAATGAGGGCAAAAAAGGCAGATCCCAAGGTTCACCCTCAGAATGCAGAGGGTGACCAGCTCTGAGGTTCTGGAAGGGTGCAAGAGGTAAAGTCCAACTAGTTTTAGCTACAGAAAAGAACAACGTAGGCATTGCGTTGTTGTCACCCAAAATCGGGAATAAAATTCCTTAAAACCAACGCAGTATTAAGAAGCAAGCAATACTTTATTGCAGCGCTGGATTCACAGGGAAATGACTCCTGCTTAACGTGCATAGTTGTCTCAAGGTGATACACACACGAAGTCGCTTGAGCCTGCACAGTTAGTCCCAGGCGGTGTTCCTGGAGGGTCTTTAGGCACCCCTGGTAGTCACTGAGCCTCTAAACTTTGATAATGATCTTCTCTGATCGGTGTGGTTTTCATCGAAGCTGCACAGTATGTTGCTGAGCAAACTGCATTGGGCCGGTTTGACTTGTTACAAACGGTGGTTAGAGAGCTCTCAACACCCCACTAACCGTTACATACAGTTCCGTTAACCGTTACCCTCTCCTACGGTATTTGTAACTCTATCATGCCCCCAACATGAAAATAACTGTGTTGGGCGACAAACGCAACATCGTCTGTGATTCTACGTTGGATAAAGCTCCTGCTCCTGCTCCCCACACAGCCTAATTTGAACACAGTCAATCAGAGCGGGTGACTTTGGACAGAAAATAATCCTCTACAGGTTTCGAAGAACGCCTGAACTAACTAAAGGCAGCTCAGGAAATTCCCTGACCAGTGCACCGACCGACCGACCGCTTCTGACTGAGCTCTGGCCCCGCTGCTTCGCCGCCCGCGCGGCCCCGAGCCAGCCGCAGCCCACGGAGGCGATGGCCCGAAAAACCACCCGGCCCTCGGCCCTACCGGAACCCACCGGAGTTCCCCGGACCCCCCCCGTGCATCGCCACCCGCCTCAGGCCGCCCCCGCACCTGCCCGTGCCCGCCAGCTCGGCGATGGCTGCGCGCGCCTGCCACCGATGGCGATGGCCCCGGCCTCGGCCCCGCCCCGGACGGGCGGTTGCGGGGGCGGACGGCGTCGGGGCGGGGCGGGCCCGGGGCGGTGCCGTGTACAGGGTGGGGATCGCCCCGGTTTGGATTCCCGCGCGGGGGCCGGACGAGATAAGGTACGTCCGGCGGCCCCTTCGTCCCGGCGTCAGGACCGGCTCCTTCTCGTTACTTGCGACTGGCGCGCCGTTTGTGCGGTCTGTGTTTTTCTTCGTGCCGGGTCTGGGAAGGGCGGAAGGTCCGTGCTCCCTCCGGAGCTTGGCCGGGCGGAGATCCCGGGGCCCATCCCGTGCGGCGGCTCTGGCTGGAGCCCGCGGGCAGAAGCTGTCCTTGAGTCTGTTTAACTAGGCTTCTCCTTTTACACTATTTTAGACAGAAGTGGCATAATTCTCCGGGGAGTCGTTCCCGCCGGACGTGCTGGGCGGTGGGCGCGGCAGCCCCGCCTATCCTGGGCCCGCGTTCCCGGCAGAAGCCGTTCCCGGCCGTGCCCAGCGCGGGGCTCGGGCTGCGCCACTCGTGTGCCCGGAGGCCCACAGAGCTTCGGACCGGTTCATGCTGAGCATCCGGAAGGGGGCTCAACGCGGCTTCAGAGGGAGCGGTTTCTCATCAGGAGGCATTACACTCTGCATGGCTTTTCTTTTCAAGGTTTGATAAAGAATCTGTTGGTGAACCTTTGGTTTTTCCACGTACCGCTTCTCTCATTTTATTCAGCGTGTACAGCCAGTGGTTTAAACTAGAGAGTAAGACAAGATGTGCCTCAGTTTTAAAAAGAGACAGTTTTGAACAGGGAATTGCTGTACAATTGCAGCAACAGTGCATTAAGCAGTCTTGTGTGATATCTGACCTCTTGGTTTGGGCAGGACTTATTCTTTGCGCATAATAGTTTTGCAGATTATACCTGTTAATGAAATGTAACCCTAATTTCCTTAGAAGACCACACCAAAAGTTGGTACCGTTTTTCTTGAAAGTAAATGAAATCATTTTAATCACGTATTTTTTTCAAGAAACGGAAAGGTTAAGTGATCAAAGCATGTAGTTTGTGCCACTAATCACGTAGGTCTGCTTCTAAACCTGACAGAGATTTCTTTGCTAGTTTTGGGGAAGTCACTTATGTCTTTAAACTTACTTTCCTCAAATATATCAGGGTTACTAGGTTTGCTGAAATTTTAGTATTGTTTGTATGTGTTACATACTTTTTAAAGATTGGTATTTCATTGTCTGGTATAATGAAAAACTTAAGAGGTAACAGGCAGAAGAGCTGTGGATGTTTTAAAATTGTCTCTTTTTGCAGTTTCATTAAAGCTCTAGCTTAACTCCATTTTCATCCACATGTGCCAGATCCATTCTTCCATGAGAAGATGGTTTTGGTTTGCCATCTGCTTATTTGGACATGCTTGCATGGTTCAGGATTCTCTGCCAAAGTTTTAAGAGTTCTAAGAGTTTCTTGGAACTCCAGTCATGCAGCAGTATTACCTAACAGTGGAAAGCAAATGCTTCCTCTCTTAGGAATTCCAGGAAAAGGGGAAATGAAGGATTTTTTTTTTATGCTGGAGCAGTTGGCTCTTTTTTTCTGAGCAGCAGCAAAGGCGCTTATGTTCTTTTAAAAAAATGTATTACTGTGCTTAGTCACATTTCATCTATTCTCAGATTGTGAAAAACTCAGCTCTTGAGTAATAGTTTTCTCAAACTCTTAAGAGAAATTTGTCTTTCGGGTTTGTCCTTTATTACTAGATGAGTAGTAACTGCCCCAGAGAAGGTCACAGAAGAGTCTCCATTCTGATGTTCTATTTTCACTAACAATGTCCTTATCCCTTAATTTCTAAGACGGATATTTTCAGACAGACAGACTCGCCTCTGTTAGACATGTGAAATGTGGTTCTGCTGCTGTGGTTGGCTTGGGGCAGAGAGTACTGAACTGCCATCCACAAATACCTTTCAGTGGTCTTTTCTGCTTCAGAATCTGACCAAGCTTCTGCAGAACACCCAACCCCATTCACCTGCTGAAGGAGGTCTTCTGAGGAATCCCTTCCCTTCCCTTCCCTTCCCTTCCCTTATCTTGCCTCTCTCAAATAAAAAT
>VYZQ01004508.1:18914-70493 GCA_013400655.1 Mystacornis crossleyi
CTTCCCTTCCCTTCCCTTCCCTTCCCTTATCATGAGGCTTTGAAATAAAAACTAGCATACTACCTGGGAGCTGTGCAGGTGAAAGCAGAACATCTGAAGCTTACAGGCAGCAAGAACACTCTGTCCAGACACGGAAGTTAGAAAATTCCAAAAGCATGGGAGGAAGGGACCAGAGGGTTTTGTGTTAACAGTGTGCTGCTGAACAATTTTTATCACTTTTTATACTGAATGCAAAGTCAAAAGTGTTTTAGTTAGCATGACTTCACCTACAAATTTACCAGAATTTTAAATGCATCACATCCATTTGTAGTGATATGAAAGCCGGTAGCCATATCTTAGGCATTAAGTAGCTACATTGGTAAAAAAGTCTTGGGGACACTTGCTATTTTTAAGTCTGAAATGAATTATTTCATCTATTTTCAATTTACCTAGACAGATTTGCCATGCTTAGGGACATAAAAGCTGCATTACTTTCCTTCTCCAAAGTTGTGCCGGTGACATCATGATTAGGTATGTGTTTTACAACTTCTAATTATTTAATGCTTTAATGAATCTGCATTCTGTTGGAGCAATGCTCAGGGTTCTTTGCTAAAAATTTTTTTTAAGAGGGTGATACTCAGATTGTCAAGGTACTGGTGATAGGATGTGGGGAAAACATTTTAGTCGATAGTTCAGACACTTCATTCTTAAATTCTTTTAGTTATCTGAGTGGAATCATAGGGCTTTGGTGACAATGTCACTGATTTTGGTCTAGTGCTTACCCTTTTAATTGCTCACATACTAGCAACTTTCCTTTTCTAGTAGCTGAAGAGAGTAGGTCCACTGCCAATGTCAGTCCTGTATCCTCTGTAATTAAAATTTTGCAGAAAAGTGTTCTAGCTCATTTGTATTCTCCTTATTCTTCTACGTGTCTTCTTGTTCCATGAGCTAATTTTAGGGGGCAGAGGTGGGAAAGAGGTACAGCAGGGGATCTGAATTCTAACATCTAGCAGAGTGGTAGGAAAAAACTACACCTTTATCTTGACTGAGACAGGGATGTAAGTGTATTATGTTGTCTGTTGGCAGAATTGCAGCACAGTTTTTCCTGCTGAACCTGACCAGTGTCAATAATGGCAAGACTTCCACGTGCTGCACCATATACCCTGTGGATCCTTTTCTTTTCGTATACAACAAATGAAGGTATGTTCATCAATATTTTAAATTATTGTACTGAAGTTTTTATTGACAGCATTTTTCCACAACCACTAGGTAATGCTGTTACCACTAATTAACTATAACATTTGTAACTTCAAATGTCCAAAATATCCCTGTACTAGAAAAAATTCTTAGATTTTTTTTTTCTTTATACTAACCTTCTGTATCTAGGCAAGAAAATTTAGAAATTTGCAGAAAGGAGAAAAAGGTTTGGAAAGCCTTCTCCTCTTTCCCCACTATCTGATCTGCACTGGACATCTCACTGTGAACAAGGTCTCAATGTAGCCCAGGCAAGCTGAGGCTGCAGGAGGCTCCAGTGTTCCCTGGCTGCTGCACCTTGCTGGTGGAGCCACGAGGGAGCCGTGCTCCTGGAACTGCACCTGCAGAGCTGCTGTCAGTTTGTGCTCTCCAAAGTCTGCAGAGTGACTGAGCTGGAAAACGTAGTTGCGTGGGTTAGAACAGATTTGGCAGGCCCTGTCTGTAGGACCTTGCAGCTCTGACTGGCGCCTGCGCAGGGGCAGACAAGGCACAGGACCTCCAGCGCGTCTCTCACCACCGTTGTGTCAGCCTGCAGGGGCACGGAGTCCGAGTGCCGCTGGTTCCTTAGGGGTTATTTCATGATGCTTAGTTGGCAGAAGCTGAACATAAACATGGGTGGTTTTCCTTGCATCTTTCATGATGTTTGGTTATAAATACAAATGAGATATATATACACTAATGGTTTTCAATAATGCGTTTTTATTTTCTGGAAAACGAATCTCACACTTTCTGTATTTTTTTTTAACTAGTAGTCTATAGTTTCTTAGGTCTCATTTTGTTTTGTTTTATGAAGCAAACCAAAATAGTTAAAAGACAATTTAAAATACCAGGAAGTCACCCCAAGACACCTGTCTCTAAAAAAGAAGGTTTAATAGCTACTGACTTATGTACTATGAAATAGTGCCGTTTGAATTAATGAGAAGGATCAGCGTTTGCAAGAGCACATTGGCAGGGTTGTCTGATCTAGGTAATCCCACCTTTTCATTTCCCTAAATGATCTTTATCAAAGTTTAATTTTATAGTTAACTCATTTGCCTAGTTAACTATGCGTTTTAAGTTTCTTCAGCATTGTGTACTCTTTGAGGATTAAAAAAGAATTCAGTATTTCAGTTCCCTTTTTTAACTACACAAACTCAAAAGAAACCCTGTCCTGTATATGGTTTCAAAAGGAAATTCTCAAATATCTGAGCTTTTTAAAAAATATATGGTGTACCAGAGATGGAAAAGTGAGAAGGTGACAGGAAAAGAGCAGAGAATATAATTTAGAGTTCTGAAAAGACACGAGGGCACTGAATGGCAAGATAAAGTAAAACTGTTAGTCATCATAGCTTAACGCAGCAGGAAGAGCTTCATGTAATTCAAGTATTCTTGAAAGTGTAAGATGATTGACACATTGAAAAATAATGTCATTCATCTTTAAGGGCCTTAAATTGAAAGTACTTCTGTTAAAAGTACATTTTAAAGTGGAAAAAGGAAACTAGCAATAAAATTACAAATGGCAACCAAGTATAAACAACATCAACAGGATAATGATTATTGTAAAATAAAAAGCAGTGTGACTGTTAAAGTGTTGCAAAAGTTTGACTTGCTGCTTTTTTTGATGAGTTTTAAAGAATTGAGTCAGAAAAAAAAAGAAACCTAACATGGTACTGCCATCCCAGAAGGACATAATAGCAATAATTCTTATCTACAAGATAAATATGTAGCCTTAGTAAGTAAGCCAAAACATTTTCTAAGTATTTGAACACTAATGAAACCATGAATTGCAGTCAGTTCTAGGTTTATAAGCAGTCAATATACCAGACAACTCAGAATCCAAATTTTCTGGATCCCATTGTGCTATATATCATGTCCACTAAAACTTATCTGACCATCACATTTTACATTTGCAGATCCTGTACTGTATCAGAGTATGCAGAAGCTGGATCATAATAAATAACAAAAGTGGACTACAGAAAAACAGAAATGTAGGGAAGATAAAATGAAATTAGGTACTTTCAGCAGAAGAAGCTTGGGAGGAATAATCTGAAATTTAGGTACCCATTGGAAGGAATAAGCCTGTGAAACAGAAGTGGCTGAAGGACAACAACCTTGCAGGATGTGAATTGTTGGCAGCTGAGTCTTGAATTTGCAATGTAAATGACCAGCATGGAGAGTTGGTAGTGCACTGGGCCACGTACACAAAATTTGGTCTTGTATAATTGCCACAGAAAGCCTTCTAGCAGAATCCCTTTGGAAATTCTCAGAAAATCTTAATTAATAGGATTCAAAAAACCAGTCAAAGCTATTTTAAATTTTTTACAGGAAATTGACATGTAAAGCAGAAAAGGATTTATGTTTGTACGGCTTGTGCAAGAAAAGGGAGATTCTGTTATTATTTACCTGTGAAAGAGAAGTCAAACATCAGAAAATGCAAATAATTTTCTTGGATGATAAAAGTATTAGCTATTTCTGACTGCTTTGTTGAGAAATGATCACATTCCACGGTCCAGTACCATGGTTGGCACGTTGTTAGTCCAAATAACAGCATGACCTCATTGTCACCTAGCTTCTCCTCTTCTCTTCTGTGTATCACTCATGTGGAGTACATTGAAATAAAGGAAAGTGAGGCTGGAAGGGATACTGAGGATTGTGTATTCTATTTCCGCTTTCAGTCCCAACAAAGATATTTTTACCAGTATATTCTGTTTTTTGCTTAAATACTGCCAGTGAAAATAGTTATAAATTTGAACATTGGAGTGCAGAGACTTTGGGCTTTGGTGTATCTCCTCAGTGCCTGGCTCAGTGTGACTCTTAATCTCTCCTGGGTCTCGAATGCTCTCATAACAGTGACAAGTAGAAGACTGAACAGGAAGTACTGAGTGAAATGAAGTGAAGTTATATACTAGAAGGAAGTCTGTGGCAGGACGATCTTCTAAGCACTGGGGAGCTGCTCTGGGGAGGCAGAAGGTGTGCCTTGGGGAAGCTTAGAACCATTGTAGGTAAAGCACGAGTCATTACTGTAAGCAGTGGTGCTGGTCTGACTTAATTATCTGCATTTTGGGTTTTGAACCTTTTGTATTTAATAGGTGGGATGATGCTGTTTTGTAATTTAATGTTGATGTGTTTTAAATAGAGCTATTGGAATCAGATTTTCTATTCTTGGAAGTCTGTGTTGGCTGAGGTGTGCCTTTCTATCTCAATATTACTACTGCAGACTCTTTCTCTCCAAGACTGTAGACATTGTCTGCAGAAGGATGGAGACAGTCTGAGTGCCTCTCTATACGTTTACCCAGACACAAAAAATAACAATGTTTTCACCTAATTTGTAGGGATGTGGCAGCTCTGTTTAGATGAACAGTGAATGTTTCTGCTCAGTCCAGTATAGTCTTCTGATTCTCTTGCTTCTTATTGTAATGCTGCTTTTCTCTAGTTATGACTGCAGGACACGTACAAGATTTTGCATGCTTCACTGACTTTGACAAAGAGCTGGTTTGTCACTGGAAGGTGCCTGCACAAACTAATTGCTCCAAAGAATTCGTGCTCTGCTACAGCGAGGAAACTTCTTCTGTGTCGTAAGTGTTTAATAAGATGTTACGCTGCCATTGTTAGAGCTTCATACATCCTGTAGCCACTGTTGGCTTTAATTCCCTCCCTCTACTGTGGGTGTCTGGGACAAAATGTAGTTCAGATTATTCCTCTTAAAGTAAAATGGATTATTTCCTTGTAAGTAAAACGGGTTTCTGCAATTAACAGCACTCCCTGTTTGGTGGTCTACTCTTCTGTAGAATTTTCTGCACTCTTAGTACAGAAGAGGGATCAAGTCCTACTGGTAGGAGTGGTAGGGCTCTTAGAAGTTTACAAAGCCTTCACTTCATGCAAAATGTTACCTTTTTCATGAGAAATCTTCTGTGATTCACCCGTCTGTAGCCTGTGCGAAAGATACTCTGCGCTGGAGCGCAGGTGATTGTCTCTGCATGCAGTCTAACTCCATGCTCAGGCACAGACTGTTGTCCCTGTTCTGAGCAGGGCCAGTCATCATCTCTTATGAAAGAAGATGCATCTGGCTTGTCCTGTTCCTTTCTGTATGATTTCACCACACTGACATTCAAATAACCTTGCTCATACACTGCAGTAAGCCTATAGTTAGTTCCTATGCTAACAAGCTGTTAGTATCTCCCTTTAGAGGCCGAAGTGTGACAAAGGGTGGTATTTGGCATCAATCCTTAGCCTTTCTGTCAAGTTTTTCATTTGTGCGATACAGATGTCGGGGGGATGTCTAGGGACGGTGGGCTGTTTGGGGATCTCAGTTTTGTTTTGGAAACATTTCTGGGAACTGACTTGTCTCAGCTTTGATTAGTTCTACATGTTGGGAAACTTGATTTCACCTTTTCAAGGAATAGTGTATCACATTCTCTTAAACATCCCATAATTTTGTGCCTGTTTTTCAGAAACATGTGTGTTCCTGAGAATGAAAAAAACAGTATAAGGTGCACTTGCACAATATATCCAGATTGTTTTGTATCAGGCCTCACATATATTCTAGCCCTACAGTTCAATGGGACTGATATGTGGAATTACAATGTTACACCAGCCCTTGTTGGTAAGAACTTGTTTATTTGTCACTGGCACATCTGGTTCCAGGCTTTGCAATCCTAGCTAACTTCTCATTCATGTCACGAGAACAGTTTTTGCTTATCAGAGGTGGAAAGTGTCGTGGTAGCTTAAATGCAAAATCAATTGTCTTAGCAACCTGATTCTGGATTAGATTCTTAAAGAATGAATATAATGGGGAAAGCAGCGAGTGATTCTTCCTCTAGCTGTACCTTCTCAGCTGCGAGCCAGCAGGAGTTTGGAGGCGTAGATCATCTTTAGTTCATTTACTTGTGGTTTACAGAATGAAGAGGAATCATGCTGCTTTCAGTTTCTAGAAGAAAACTAGGCTATCCCTACTGAAATTCCTCCCATTCCTGTCTCTGTCATATTGTGATTTTTCATGCTAGTTGAATCACGCTACATGAGCAGAAGGTTTTTTACAGTAATTGCTGTTGGATTTTACCAGCCAGTGATAAAAAGTTAAAGAGACTGCTCCTAAACAGGAGAGAATGTAGACACAGTTCATGTCTCTGCCTAGGCCCCCAGTTTGGTCAGAACAGTATGCTTGTTGGTAACACCTGTCACTTTAAACACTCAGAGAAACCATTTGAATACCTTAGGCAGGCCGAGGAGTTGGTTCTCTTCAGGATACTTGATTGACGCTGCTGCTTATCTGCCAAATAAGCAGAAGTCCCCATTGATTTCCAAGAGACAGGGAGCCAGGACAGCTTGGCTGCGGTTGGAGCTCTCTGCCCACCCTGCCACACAGCTGCTACTGTCAGGGCGCAGGTTGTTCCCGTTTCTCCAGGCTGAAAGCTGCATCCAGTGCACCAAAAGGCCGTGCTTGCAGTTTGTTCAGCCAGCTTGAAGAATCAGTGCTTGTTAATAAATACCGTGAAGTTGCTCTGGTTCGGCGCCTCTATCCTTGTGCTACAGCGTAGTGAAAAGGGCTAAGTGCGTTGACTGCGATGATATTCTGGTCTCTGGTGAATGCTTCTCTCTCTGCTTCTCTTTATCAGTGCTCTCCCATTACCCTGTTCTGTATTTTTTAACATACAGTTAAGCCGAGGGCCCCCAAAAATCTTGCTATTGAGAAAGCTGAAAATGGTAACTTCAATCTGAGTTGGGAGGAGAGCTACTCTCGTCCATCCTTGCTCTCTGGACAGCCAGTCATCTATGAAGTGAAATACTGGAGGAAGCAGTACCCGACAGAGGTAAGAGACACCCAGTCTCTTCATTTTCTGTCTCTGGAGCTTTCACGTTTAAAAAGTCCTCTAAAAAAGTCACTTCATGAATAACAGTGTAAGGGCCAGCAAGAGCAAGTCCCACAGCATTCCTGATTACACGCTTGCCACAGTTCACTTTGCCCCCAAGATGTTTCAGCTGGATGTCAGAGGATTGAAACTCTTCTGACTGCCAAAATAGTCTGCTGCTTGCAGTAGACAGGGCAGAGATTGAAAATACAATGCTGCTGTTCCCTGAACTTAGACAGGATTTGCTCCTTAGACATCAGGAAGCTGAGGTTGGTGGCTCTGTGGGGCAGGTGAGGCACTTCAAACACCCTTCTGAGCAATCCAGCATTTCTGGGCTGGCCTTCCGGTACAGGAAGAACATGCATGGTGGCATGTAACAAATACCACCCACTGATGACATGAACTGCAATATCATACACAGTCATTCATTTGTTCATTTGTGAAAGGTCACTGAAACACATAACACTGCCGATATTTAGTTGCTGTCACTAACCCTTCACCTTATAAAGAAATCAAAGTGAACTTTCTCACTTTCTTTTCAGATTTCTGTAAAAGCAATTAACTACCGGGCAAAAAGCTTTGAGATTACTGTAAGCTCCTTGAAGAGAGGCTATGATTACGTTGCAAGTCTCAGGTGTAACTACACGGACTACCCAGCCTACTGGAGTGAATGGAGTGAAGAAGTTGAATTTCACTATGGTAATAGTGTCAGAAATAGCTGCTTGGTAAAAGGATGGTATAGGCTTGCATATTCTGCTGCTCTCTTGGAAGAGAGTTATGGACTCATTATCTTCATCATTTTGAATGTCATGTGAATACATCTGTAAAGGCTTCCAAAGACACTAGACATACATAGACAACTCCTTGGGAAACTGAGGAAGAGAAGACCATGGGAGGTTGGATTGCTTAGCCTTGTGGAAAAAAAGGCTGAAAGGGAAATGTTTATTCTCTATAAATATTTCCTGAAGTAGACAGCAGGAAAGTAGAAAAGATATTTGAACTAAACAGCAACATTGATGTGAGAGCAAGTGGGTATAAATGAACAAGATATATAGATATATAGATATATATAGGCTGCAAATTAAGCAGTATTTTAACCGTCAGAGGTCTGACGCTTTATAAAACCCCCTGAAGAGCAACAGAGAGAAGAAGAAACATAGCTGCATTACAGTGACAGTGATAATGCCATTTCAGGCACTGTGTCATAGGCTTTGTCCCTGAAGGCTGACAGTTGCCTCGCAGTACACATTGGCTCTCTCAGCTCCTGACACGCCCAGTAGCTGACCACAGTACCCGTGCCAGACAGTCTCTGACACACCGCATACCATCACTACTGGCAGCTGTGGGGGTCTGTTGTTTATGTGCTGGAGGCTTTATTTTACATAAAAGAGTATTTTTTTAAGTTGCAGAAGAGGAGCAGTGAATTTGGTATTGCCAGTGCTTGCATTTAGATGCACATCCACATGTAAATATTTGCTTGTTTAATAGATTACCAGGTGAAGGCTGAAGACATTCTGCAGATGGCTGTGCCCACATCCTGCATACTGATCGTGGCAGGATCCATCATTTGTTACTTCTGTTTTACCAAGTAGGTATCCTGCTTCTTACAGAGTTTATAGAGTAACAGTTTATACAGATCTCAGTATTGCTATTGATTAGCCAAATGTCTGGTAGCACAGAAATCTAATATTTTGGGTTTTCTCAGCACGTTTATCTAGCTGTCTGTGAGCAGAGATTTTGTAAACACAAGTCAGTTGCACTCTGTCATTTTCTGAATAGTCCTTCTTAAGATTACTGGAATAGGCTTGTTATCATAGGGGAGTTGTCAGTTTTGGACCCTGGTCTTTGCTGGAGTTCAAGTAATGATGGCTAAATATCTATTTCTTTTAAAATTTTTTAAATGGTAATGTGAAAGTGAGATCCTGTCTATTTCACACATCATTTTAAATATGACTGGAAGAACAGGTGACTGTCATTGTGCAGAGCGGTCACATAGCAAACATATACACATCTTTGCACTGGTTTAATGAAAAGCAGGAGATGCACAAAATAAACACTTTCTGTTGCTGCAATGCAGATGCCTAAGAGGGAAAGGAGAACAGAAGAGAGAAATGTACACCGATTAAGCCCAAGTGCAGTCAAAACAAATAATTTTCATTCTTCCCTTGCAGAGTGAAGAAAGAATGGTGGGATCAAATCCCAAATCCAGCAAAGAGCCATTTGGTTGTAAAAAATGTCAAGGTAATTTAAAAGCTTTGCAAAAAATACCTTTTCCTGATCATCAGAAGTAGAATATGTAATAAATTCTAATGTCTGTCTAGTGCAAGAGATACTAAATACAATTCAAATGTGTCCTAAATCTCATTTGTATCTTTATTAGTTTTCAGTTTTGTGCTACTTTGATGAAATTAAGTTCCCTTTCCACGACTTGAAGCCGAGTCATATGGAACAACAAATGTAAGTAAGATTAAAAAAAAAAAAATCCCTCTGCTTCACAGCGTAACATTTGTTTCCTGTAACGTAAACATTAATTGTCCTTTCCTTTTGACTTCCAAAAACAGAAGTTGCAAGAACTGTCTGGCTCAAAGTTTGTCAAGCCCAAACTTCAAGGGAAAAAATAACATCAGAAATGTTGAGAAATCTTGCAGTTGCCACAGCAAGTCTGGAGAGTGGCTGCCAAAAGGCAGCAGCGCAGTTCTAACCCCTGATACAATACCCGTTGAAGAGTGTATAGAAATCTGTGTATGTTTAACAGACAGTGAAACTGAGAGCCAAGAAGAAACTGGCAACCAGATCACCATGTTTGAGCCTTGTGAGAGCAGCATCAGTGTTTTCAGAGAGCACCCTGAACACAATGAGTTACTAGCTAACATGTTTGATGCACTCCTGACAGATGAAAATAACATGCAAGACAGTAAAAGCCCAAACATCCCCACAGATGAGAGGAAAACCTTAGAGAACGTTGGGTCAGAAAATCCATCACAGCAAAATCCAAAAGAAAGTGCAGCTCAGAGTCAGCAACCATGTGATATTTCTCATAAAGCTCCCCTTTCCACCAAAGCCTCTCAAGATGACTACAATTGTAGTACAGCCAGCAAAGAGTCAGAACTATCAGAAGAATCCTTTGAATCTGGCTATCGGAGCTCCAGCATAAATTCTGCTACTCTGGATGGAAGAGATCTTCAACAAATGGTTCATCAAAGCCTTTTTCCATATGGTTCTGAAAGTGAGCTTGACTCTTGCGTCTTGATGCAGGAATCTACAAATAAATCACTGTTTGGGACCAAAACAGACAGAATAAACAGCCCTGCAGACAAGAGTTTTGAGACTCCTGTGTCTGCATCCATGGGGTTGTGTTGTTCTGCCTACAAGAGCTGTGACACCCTTTTCTCTCCATCCCTGGAGCCCTGTGGCTCTGCCTACAGAAGCTTTAATATGCTTGTGTCTGCATGCAAGGAGCCAAGCAGCTCTGCATACAAGAGCTTCAATGCCCTCGTGTCTCAGTCAGTGGCTAACAGTAGCCTGACTCCGTGCTTTGAACGCGTGCGTTCCTCACCGCCTTTGAGACAGTTGTCAGAGATGCCAGAATGCAGCTGCAGAGATCAAAGTGCTCAGTCTGCTAGCAGTCAGACATGTTATAACAACTACAGATCTCCCAGCACTGAGCTTGATTTTCCAAACACCTGTTCAGAACATACTGATTTTCTGTCTTTCTCCACACATGCAAATGAAGGTGCTTCAGCTTTTCTATCAGAGGAAGAAATACATAAGCAAGTAATATATCAAAATGTTCAAAGGAAAGCCAATATAATTTCTTGCCCCATTGCACCTCAGCCATCTGGTTATCAGCCTTTTGGTAGTGCAGGTAAATGTAGTGGTCTGTACTGTGACAGTGACAATGAGGTTATCTCTACGTCACTATGTGAATCCTTCATTAGTCTGTGCAACAACCTGAGTGAAGCACCTCCAGATACTGCAATCTATGAACCTGACCCAAGGATAAAGGACTGTGTGTCTTTGACTGCTCAGGGTTCTGACTGCAGCATTTCCCCAGGTTTACCATCCAGTGAGAATGACACACAGACTAGTGTTGGGAGCCCTTGGATCGACTGTGCTAATGAGCTGTCTGGTGACAGCAACGATGAAAATACCAGCAGAGATGTACAGCTGTTGCATTTGTTAGAGATGAAATGTCAAGATTTAAACAGCAGAGAAAGAGCTACAAAGGGGACAAAATGGAAAAGCTTTAACCTTACTGGTAAAGTAATGCAAGAGGATGTTGATAACAGACTAAATACTGACTTCCACTGCCACTCACACAACCACTTGAGGGAACTTGGAGATGCAGGGGGAAGTGAAGAGGTACTGAAGCCAGCAGAAGGGGGAAGTTGTGGCTCAGCAGCCAGCTTACCAGCGTCACTGGACAGTATTGAGCTAAACTTAGATAGAAAAACTGCAGGGCCCCTGGAGCTCCATGTCTCAGACAGGGTGTTACCTTGTCATCTTGTGAGTAGCTCCTATCCTTCTGATTCTCACACCATTCACAGTGAGGACTCCAGACTGGCACTTGCAGTTCAAAGAAGACCAGTAGCACTGCTAAGGGAAAACAGCAGGAAGAATGAGAAGAAAATGAAACTTGTGCAAACCCTTGCCCAAGAGGACAACTGCTATATGGAGGTAGCCTAGCCACATTTGCCTAGACTGAACTAATCTTTGGAAATAAACTGTAGGGCAAGTTGAATTGTTGCTTGTTATTTCAATCTTGACTGAAGTGAGGGCTGCTATAGGTCACCCATGATTCAGTGGGTTGTAGCACTCATGCCTGCCTGGGACTGGCAGCCGGGACATGATGCAGACCCCTGGGGACACTTGGGGTTAGCACCCAGCAGTGGTAGCCACAGCTCTACAGGGACAAAATCAGAGCTGGTGTCTCCAGCTGTGAGCAATCTCTGAAAGGGAGCAGCAGCTGCAGGAAGCAGGAGTTCTTAGTACAGCTCCTGTGGTTATTGCCCTGGCTTTGTGTTGCTTGGGAAGCACACAAAGGTGATGTGGAACATGCTGACACACCTGAAAGTGGGAGATAGGTGCAGGTCCAAAGGGGAGGTGACTGACTTACACACAGCTTCCGTAACTTACTTCCTGTGGCGTGGGGGATGTTGTCCTGTGTGCTTAGCCCTGACATGGGGTGTATGTTTCTATAGCTGCTCAATCAAGACCTAAAATAAAGATTACCATCATTTGCACTTACACAGTGATATTATTGGTGACTGTGGAAACAAGCAGAGTTACTTCCGCAGCTGTAAAATGAATCAGACATTTCTAAGCAGTGTTTCTTCCCGGAAAGATTATCTAGCGTGTGGTCTGACACTCTGCCTTCGTGGAATAGTTTTTTTGGCTTCTTGTTCTTGTCCAGTCAGAGTGGAATGTAGCCTGCACCTTAAAGGCAGTATGTACTTCTTGTTGGATAATTATTCAAGAAGTTTTACTGACAATTTCTCTACAGCATAATTATATATTTTGGTATGATAAATGCCACCCTAGTATGTTGGCAGTGGCATAAAACAGTTAAGAACCATTAAGTAATAGGGGTTTTCTATTGAAATGTGTACATTTATTTTCATTTAGAAAACTCTATTTGTATTGCCTTTCATAAGGAAGAAAACCGTAATGCTAAGCACAGCAACTGGTATTGTAAATCTCTCTTCCAAGCTGGCAAAGTAGTAGAGGTATCCATGTAGGGACAGCAGTGGTGCTTTGTTTCTCTTCTACTCCTGTGCTGTCTCGTGGTCTTTGTGAAATCCTCCATAAAGGCTTCTGCTTGGCTGGAGAGGTCTGTCAGGCCACAGTTGGAAAACTTTGCTGCAGCACTTGCTTCTCTGCTGAGCCCCAGCTCCATTCTGCCTTTCCCTGGCTTTTTTCTTCCACATAGCTATGCCCTCCAGTCTGCACATTTCCATAGGATGGCTTTCTGTGTGGGGTTATTCTTCCCTTTCTCTCCCTTCAGTATTTCTCTGGTGAAGTGGAACCTAACTCTCAGAGAAGGGGGATCCCTGTTCCTATGTCTTTGTATAACCCAGAACTGGAGACAAGACAGCAGGGCTGAGCGGGGAACTGTCTGGCTCACCCTCTCCCTGCAACAGGCATGGTGCCTGGCTGTACTGCGAGCTGAGTTCCATGTTCCATCCTTTATCCCTTCCACTTCTGCCATTCATAGCTATTACCAGGCTGTGAAACCCAGGTGGGTTTCAAATGACAGGTTTCTAGCCCAAGCTGGTGATCTGCCCCTTGGGTGGTGAGTGGGAGTTGTGACTTGGAGCTGGCAGTGAGGGTTCTGGGCTGAGATTACCACCTGGGGACCAGGCTGTGCCTGCGTGCTCGTAAGAGAGAGGCAGCTCGCCCTCCCAAGAGAGGAGCTTTGGTACCCTCCAGGCATGTCCTTTTTGCTAGTGGAGGGCTCCTGCCAGGACAGCAAATTACTGATCATGGTAAGTGTATTTTCATTGTTTTTCAGTTTCTTTTGAAAGATTGCCATGCAAGTGAAGGTTTCTGCCAACTTTTAGCCTAGTTATAGTGCCATTTATTACTTGCTCACAATCACTCCACCTCCACATCTTTCTCACCTGGCTGTCTACCGAATACTAGCAACCTGACTCACCATGAGTGAAATAGGTTCCTGAGAAAAAACGCTGGTGTATTCACAGTTCAGGAGAAACTAGTTCAGATACACTCTTTTTCCATTGCAGAAATGCCACAGGCTTGGCTTGTTTTCATTTCTCTTCTGAACAGTTGGTTCCTTGGAAGTACACACCTGTAAGGATCAGCTGTTGGCAAATTCCCCAGTCATAAGGTTTGTCATTGCCCATAGCAAACTAACAATAACTACACAACAAGGGTGATACTAGTATGGAGCAGGAGCTTGAGGATGTGGAGTCAGGTTCTTGGGGGTAGGAACCAGTTAATTTCGGGTGAAGGAGGGGTCAGCTTTTTAAATAACTTGCCTCTGCATCTTGCTTTGTGACCCTACATTGTTGAGGCAGGGTGCAAGGATGTCCAAGTGTTCACCCACCACAAGCTACAAACTTGATATCAGAAAACCAGTTAAGTGTTGTAGTGATAGCGCCAAAGGAACAGAGGGTTAGAGAACTAAATGAGGGGGTTGTAACTCCCAAAACCCTGCTCCCTAAGGTTTACCTCTGACTGTGGAATTACGTGATGAAACTCCTTAATGAAGAGAGGCTGAGAGAAGAGTTTTGTTTTCTCCTAAACATGTCTTTTCTGTAGAAAACCTCTTAGGGAGCATGATTCATGCAGTTTGTGTTCTAGCCTTGACAGAGGTGCTTCCAAAGTGTGTTATTTTGGATGCAGTTGCTTTTACAAAAAATAGGTAATTTTTATTAATTGTTGGGAGGACTATGCCTATCCAATGCTCAGGCATGTGCACCCATGCGTGCACATAAACACACAGATAATTTCCCACCTCTGCAGATTGCTGAGTACAAGGTCTGCTCCAGGCTCCCATGTGATGATGTATC
Source organism: Mystacornis crossleyi (assembly GCA_013400655.1). NCBI lineage: Eukaryota > Metazoa > Chordata > Aves > Passeriformes > Timaliidae > Mystacornis > Mystacornis crossleyi. The sequence goes on from VYZQ01004508.1 coordinate 33,508, forward strand.
ATGATCTTGCATTACCTGGAATTTTAGTTTTTTTCACCACACTTCTGTGACTGAGACCTTGCAGTCACAGCCACAGCCCTCAAGGCCTCTCCTACTGCACTACAGTCACAAGGTCAGAAGCCAAGCAATATCTCAGCAGGAGCTTTCTGGTAAAAAGAACAGGGACACCAGTGAATTGGTCTGGTTTTCAACTGCAGGACTGTTGTCTCTCTTAAGCAGATTGCTCCAAAGCAAAGGAAGAACACAGAAGTGAGGAAGAGGGCACTTTCCAGGGCATCTCATTAACACAACCAAAGTTAAAGCTTAATGAATTGCCACACCTCAGCCTGTTTTCTCAGAGTGTCTAATAATAGCTGTCAGCAGCACTACCACATTGCTAAATCCTGAGTGTTTTCATTCCTTGTGACAAGCTTGTGGCGAGGAACTTTACATCTCTGCTGAACTCTGGCCAAAGGTGCTTTGCTCTATTTGTCCGTTTTGCTGTCCTGCTTCCAACCTTTGCCCCTTCTGTGGCTTTCTGTAACATTGAAATGTCCATACTGCCCCTTCAGTAAGACTGCAAGATGAAAAAGAAGAAAAACTGGCAGCACAGCAGCCCTAGTTGAACAAAATGGGAAACTGGCTGCTGTGGCACATTTAGCTGCATGAGGGGAGGAGCAGCTGTTTTCTTCTTTTTTGCTCTTAGCCAGAATGCTCTCTATAAAACTGACCACCTGTGCATGAGACCTAAGATTCTATACTCTGAATGCAGAGAAGCAATTGTCATGGCAAGAGTTGTTACAGCACAGCCTGTGAGCCACAGCCCGTCTTTGCTGGAGGGATTACTGTGCTAGACCTGCCCCAGTCCACGGGGCATGGCAGGCGTCCTAAGGAGCTCCTGTCCCAGTTTAGTGATGGATCAGCCATTTCTTTCATCCTGTCTCTACCCAACTGTCAAGAGCAGGGCATTTATAACAGTGTGATGGTTGTCCTCTGGTTGAAGGCTACCAAGTTGGTGACTAACACGTAGCACTGGGATTTTCCTACTTGGTGCTATTTCCCCAGCTCTTAGAAATGGGGAAATTTGCTATAAACTGAAGAGTTTGAGGTTGACTGCTTCTCCCTAGCTCAGCTACTGCTGGTTTCACTTGCAGTGAGCCACCCACACAGCAACAAGAATTATAATGAGGTGAGAAAGCACGGGACTGCGTTCTGGGGGTAGAATTTCCATGCCTATGTCAGACATAACCAGTCTCCAGTTCTTGTCTTGGTGCCCTAGAGAGTTTTTATGAGAACCAGGTGTGCATTGGCCATGGTGGGCCATGGAGCCAGTTCCTGTGGTAAGCAGCCAGCTGAGGTCTGGAGGAGCTGGCTTGTACTGTCAGCTGCAAGTGCTGACCAGTGTGCATGTCTGCCAGGCCCCAGGCTTGAAGGTTGTGCAGGGCAGTTCACTGCTGGGTGGTTTTCCCCCTCCACTGCCTGGCTGAGGTGCTTCAGAAACACAGCATGCTCCTGCACAACATGGGCCGGGGGGGGGGATGGGGGGAGAATGAAGCCATGAAATACCTTGTTTCCTCCACTACAGCAGGAATTAGGATACAGAGTTTGGTATGTGCTGCCTATTTCATGGCCTCATTCTGAGCTTTGCTGGGCCCCTGCAACAGACACTCTTTTTCAGAAGTATTAAGAATTCTTCCCAGTTCTGGTCAAGCGCTCTTTGCTGTTCTTACAATTTAAAACCCCCCAGCTGTGCTCCTAAATTGGGATTGCACAGCAAGATTTTATAGTGGAGGGAGGCTACAAGGGTGGCTTTTCTGAGGAGCCACTCCCTTCCTGCCTTTTCTCCTAAAGGCACAGTACATTGCTGCCAGTGACATGAGAAGTCACTAAATGCGTTAGGACTGCGTGTTCTGTGGTTTACAGATGCAGCTGGCCACCCTCCTGCAGCTTGCTGTGTGAGCCCTTTGCTTTGCCTTGCTTGGCACGTGCTGCCACAGCCAGAGGTTGCAGACAGCTGGTGTGTTTTTCACCCTGTGACAGGTGCCGGAAGGCACACTCCATTGCTGCACCCAGCCCCGGGTGTGGAAGAGCTGCAGCCAGGCAGGATACGTGGGACATGCTGATTTTTGACAGCTGTTGTAAAACAAAGCTCCATGAGATGCAGATGAGGCTCTTACCATAAAGAGCTGTGTGCTAGCACTAGAGTTCTAGTCTTGGTGTATTCCCACTTGCAGAGATCTGGGGACAAGCAGCATGAAAGGAGCAGGGAGTTCTGCCAGCACTGCTAACTCAGGTGAGCACTGTGGGAATGCGTGACAGTCTTGCTGATCTTGTGCAGAGATGCTCTGGGCATGCTTTGCATGGTGCAGCTGAGGATGTTGGGTTTGAGCCTGAGCAGAGCTGTAGGTTTCTGTTCCAGATGGTCAGGGTGAGTTCACTAGCACAGTCATTCCTGTTTCTCTTTACCAGCATGTGTCTGGTGATTTCCTAAGAGAAGATATGAGCCTCTGTGCAATCTCCTCCGTATGAGCAAGACATACATAGTCACAGCTCTGTGCAGGTAAGCCCTTTTCGTCTGGCAGGAGTCAAAGTGACGTCCTCTTACGATGGTGTTCATGCAGTTTGAGTTCAGACTTGATGGATATTGGGGAAAACAAGAGGCTGAGTGGTGGCTACAGATAACTGGAAAAGGCAGGAGGGCAGGATGCTGGGGTCTCTACAGGTGACACTCAGCATTCCCCAGACTGAAAACAACGTACTCCTCCCTCCCCTGCAGCATCCTGTGTTAGCTCACAGCCACCACCTGTGGAGCTTCGGTGTTTTTCAACCTGCTGGTTTGCTGACTAACACCTCCGCTTTCTGCCTAGGTCATTCATATTTTAACCTGTTTCCTGAGCTTTGAGGTGGTTTCTTCTATTGCTTTCCCTTCCAGCAGAACACTGTTACAAATGTCTCAGCTATTCTCCTGCCATTTTGTACTTATGGTAATGTATGATTATCTTCCTCCTAAATGTCACCAGCCAGTAATGGTGCCTTTGACCCTAAAGTTATGCCAGGTCTGTATCTTTGATGCTGCTGGGGATATTGGTTTAATTCTGTTACGACAGGAAGAAAGTACAGAGGTAGTACTGTTTCTGTGCAGTTTTTTCTCCTTTTCTCAAAATCATGAACCTGATAACTCCAAGTGTGACTAATTTTATCTCTTAGAGAAGGAAATTGTCAACTCTGATTGTTGTTTTTTCGATGTGTATTCTTGCTGATAAATACATACAGATGTTGTGCTTCTTCCAGTGATAGCAAAATGGTTTTGGGTCAATAGCAGAATCTACCAGCTTTTCCCTTGTGTGCCCTTCACGCCTGCTTCTTGGTGAATATTGCTGCTGCAGGCTGGGCTGAAATTACACTTTTTATGAGTTACATTTGAGGAAAACAGGCCTTTTGGTGCAATATGTTTAAATTTATAAAGCCGCTGTCTTACAGTGCTACCAGTGTTCTTGTTTTAAAAATTAGCTCTGTAATATCAAATGCATATTTTTGCATCGTTTAAAAGTAGTGTGGCTTGTGCCTGCCAGACTATCACTCTTTGGACTGATCGCACATGCTGTCCCTCCTTCCTCTGCACAAATAACAGTATTGGCATACCACAGAGAGTCCTGTGTAATCAGGGGGCAAAAGCTACACCACTGTCCTGGTGTGCTATCCTCACAACAGAGTGATATTACTAAGAGCCTTCGAAATTTCTAATTTAGCTGCTCAGTCTCATTGACCCTGTATTGTGCCACACTGCACCCAAGAATGGTGACAATCTCCACAGCCCACAGGGACCATCAGCTGAGACAAGTCTTTTCTAGAAGCTTGTGACTGGGCCTGACACTCACACCTGACATTGTGCCTGCAAGTGATCCACAAAGCATGTGGAAAGGAGAGCTGGTCTTTCACAGAGGCTGCTCCAAACACCACGAGGAGTAGCTTCTGGACTAAGTCATGTGACCATCTCCATGCATGTTCTAACAGTGCACAAGCAGTTCAGTTACCAGCAGCTACCTGGCAAGCATGGTCAAGAACATTCCAAAACATCCCTTTTTCACAGAGTGAGTCAGAGGCATGGAGGGCTGAACATGGAGCTTCCTCATCCTGCGCCCTGCTGCTCTGTGCCAGACTCACTGCTGCAGTCTTCTTGGGTTATTACAGCTCCTTGTTCTTTACCCTCCTACCTCCGCACTGTGCTCTGTGTGCCAAATCCCTCCACAGTGCTGCTCGTTTCCCTCTTGTCCAAGGATACAGTGAGTGTGCATGGGCTCCTTGCAGCCCCTTTAAAGGTAGGATTAGGTGGGGTGATGGACCCTCCCTCAGTGTCAACCCTGCAGTCTAAAGAGACCTCGCCCAGACACAAGTTACAGGCATGAGCCCCTCGCCTGTGTAGGAGCCAGACAACCTCCCTGCCTGCGGTCTGAGGATTGGTGCTGTTGCCCTGATCCTGGGACCATTTGGGGGATGGATAGAAGCTGAGCACAGTGGTGCTTGACTGTCTCCAATGTGGCACATGCTGTATTATGCAGTTTGGCTTAGCCTTTAATACCTTGCCTCCTCACTGCACAAGCCTAAGTCCACCAGCCCCACTATGACCTTTTAGATATGAGGCTTGTGAGTTTTTATCAGCTCTCCCACCCTTTTCTCATGTAAGAGAGCAGAGTAGTACAGTAATAAATGTGTGGGTGTTTGGACCTGAATTCATCACCTCCACTCACCACATCCTTCTGTCGACACAGTAATACTGATACAGTGGTGACGTCAATCTCCATTTATCGCTGTGTATTCCAGTGCACCACGGCCCTCGGTTGTGCTCAAGTAGGCTTTGTTCTTACTCAGTGCTGAGGAGACCCACCGGCTCCCCAGCTTGCCAGGTGGGGTCTGCAGTTGCAGTAATGATTTAGCCAGGCCGGTCATGGAAGTGTTGGAGGGCTGAAATGCACAGAACAGGGCAGGTAATGTCCATGTCTCCACCAATTTTCCCCGCTGCCAGTTTGTTCCTGCTTGATACCGCAACTTGACTGTAAATCTTTCTTACAGCTGATGTGGCCCTTGTGCCTCAGCTGTCATTGCTGTTGGCCTCTGGACAGCCAGAGCATCCCTTTGTCTCCCTGTTGCTTCAGCTTTGTGATTAGATGGCAGTGTGCATCAGTAATGATTTTTTTTTCAAGAAGAAACCTTGTTCTTGTTTGGGCATATAACTGGTGGACTGTGTCTTCCTTTCTTTTTTTTGCTTGGGTGTAACACAATCCATTTTCTCATGCTTGAAAATATCAATTTTTTTTTCTTTTTCACTTAAACTGAGTTCTTAATTAATTTTGTTTGGGGGGCAGGTTTCAGGGGTTTTTTTGTTTTTTTTTGTTTTTTTCCTTTTTTTGGTGGTGGTTTTTTGTTGTTTTTGGGTTTTTTTGTTTTTTGTGGGTTTTTTTTTGTGGAAGTTTTTTGAGTACGTACATTTCCTGGAAACACTTCAGATTATGAGCTTAGACTGCATCCATGTTTGGCAGCTTATAGCATCCTATTTCCAGATCCTTAACAAAAATAATCTTCATAAATGTCTTTGTCTGTATTGGTCCCATTTCCTATTCTCTGGTGTATTAAAAACTTGTAGCATCACTTACATGTGCATATTATGAAGGCCTAATCAGCTTTATTGCTGTGGTCTCATAAGGATACTACAGAGTTTGCAGTAGTGGTACTTGGCAGCTGTACAGTGCTTGACATTTTATAAGAATTAAATGTCTGTGTTGCAAGGATGCGTGAAACTGATTCAGAGTCCCCATTTCACAGACAGAGAAAATGAAATGAGGTGGTAGAAAGGACTTTTCTAATGCCGGACTGGGAATAAGTTCCTGCCTCTGCTCATTGCCCACTGCCATTCTTTCCCCCAGGTGAACAATCACATGCTGACAGATGGAAGCAAATGGGAAGGATGTACCAAATGGAGGGATGTAGGAAAGGTGGGAGTCTCAATCATAGACTGGGATTGAAGCTTGCAGGGGGCCTAACTGGAGCATGCTTCAGAATTAGGGCTGCTATACATCTCTATTGAAGTCATGAGGTCTTTGGCATCAAAGACCACAAAGATGCTCCTGCAGAGCTGCAGCTTTCCCAGCTCTTCTGCACATGTCTTGTCTGTCCATGTCTTGTCATAACGATCTGGAGCACAGCCAGGAAGTCAGACAGTTTCAGCAGCTCTGAAAGTGTTTGTGGCGCTCTTAGAGATCTCAGTCCTTTCCCACCACACTGAGGTAGGGAAAGAGAAGGAGATAAGTGTTGGACTAATCTGTGGGCACTGGCAAGGGTAAGAGATGGGACAGTGATGTCCCAACTGAAGAAGTACTGTCTCTTTGTTTCACCTATTTTAGCAGATCCTACTGGTTTTCTTATTTTTGCTACTGTGCTCTTCTTCAGGATTCTTCCTTCTAGATTACAAAGCTGTATGCTAACCTCTCCTCATTGTGTAATGGCAGCCTTTGGTTACTCTGTAAGACATCTTCCCAATCAGCTACTTGGGCTTCTTGCTCTGACTTTTTCCTGTTCAGTCCCACCCATCCTTTCGGTTTGATGGTACAATTCTCTGAGCAGAGGGAGGAAAGTAGGGGAGGCATTTGGAAGAAACCATAGTCCAGTAAGTAAAAGCAGCAAAGACTTTCCTTGCATTGATCTGTTCATTTAGGCAGGAATGAGCATAGAAGCAGGGAGCTACTGCAATATCTTGGATATGAAGTGTCAGAGGCCCTGCCAATTGGATTCTGAAAAAAGTGATGGGTCTGCAGACCTCTCTGAGGGCCCAGCCCTTCCGTCCTCCCTTCCTCCTTTCCTTCCTTCCAGAAGAAGAGGCAGCAAGTTGCCTTTCTTGGCTTTCCATGGTGGCCAGGAGTGTTGACTGTGACAGTCACAATACAAAGTGATGCTGAGATGGGCTCATGGTGCAGCCAGTCTTAGCATGAAACTGAGTGAGCAGGTTTCAGAGGGCAGGATAACAGCAGGCTTTCCTCAAAGGAATGAGGATTTGTAGAAGAGCAGTGGGAGATGGGTGAGGTCACAAGGTGGGGTTAGACAGTGGGCTGTATCTCAGTGACCAGGGACTGCACCACCAGAAGTACTGGCAATGACAAGAGTTATTATACAGAGAAAACTTGGAGAGCTGGGACCAGAGGGGTCAAGAAAAGGTGTTTACTCAAGGCAATGTGTGATGCAGAGAGAAAGGCTGGAGTATGGAGGTAGAGAGTTTGCCCTGCCACTGGTTCAAGGGCAGGATGGATGGCAGGGTGCTTGGGGCTCCTTGCTGAGCTGGAACCGTGCTTCATGGGCAGAGTTTGTTTGGCACGAAAGAAGGGGCAGCAGCTGCACCGTTGCTCCCACCGCAGGGTGTGACACTGAGTGTCTGTGGCACCTCCAGAGTGAGCCTTGCTGGTCTCGCCTGGCACTGACACCCTGAGAGTACATCTGTGAGCTCACGTGAGGCTGCAGGGGCTTTCTGGTGGCTGCTAAATTTATTTTGCTTTCATTATTTGAGTAAACCTTGGAAATTTTTAAACACCACAAATGTTCCCCAAGTCTTAGAGATCTCACGGGCTTCTCTCTGCTGAGTGATTGTCTGGTTATTTGTTGCTTGTGGTGGATGCAGCACAGGCACCCCAGGACCTGGATACCTGCAACTCCCATATCAATACAGGCTGAGGGACAAACAGATTGAGACCAGCCCTGCTGACAAGGACGTGGGGGCAGTGGTGGATAAAAAGCTGGCCATAAGCTCCCATGTGTGCTGGTAGCCCAGAAACCCCTGTGTCCTGGGGTTCTTCCCCAGCAGTGTGGGCAGCTGATGGAGGGAGGGGATTCTCCCGCTCTACTCTGCTCTCTTGAGAGCCCAGCTGGAATTCTGCCTTCAGGTCTGGGACCCCCCAGTGTGATAAGCATGTGAAGCTGCTGTAGTGACTTCAGAGGAGGCCACAGAGATGCTTCAAGGGCTGGAGCACCTCTGCTATGTATGACAGTCTGAGAGAGTTGGACTTCTTCAGCCTGGAGAAGAGCAGGCTTTGAGGAGACCTAACTGCGGCCTTTCAATATTTAAAGGGAGCCAGTAAGAAAGATAAGGATGGACTCTTTAGCAGAGTCTGTTGTAACAGGACAAGGGGTGATGGTTTTTTAAATTAAAAGTGTAGATCAAACTATATGGCATGGCATGTGGGCCCTTCCTGATGTCTGTGCATCCTTGCAACTTGCTTTCAATGAAACTATGTCCCCAAAATAATACAGGTTGCTTCTCCAAAGTCTTGTCCCATTTAAGAATAGCTTGAGAAAACAGCGCTGAAGTCTGTACCAGGTATTAACAGCCAATACTTTGCAGGAAGCTCATTTTAAGTCTTTCCATGCATATCCGTGTGTTTCTATAAATGTTTAAATGCTGTGGAAACACAGCCTTAATGCGTTACATGACTTGAGGGCTTTGTCTTGGAGCAGGGGCTGTGGGTTGAACAGTCATTTGTATGTGATGTCATTTCCTCCATTTTAAACATCCTGCTCTGAAGACTTTCTTGTAGGTTCTCTTCATTAAACCATCAGGGCAGCCTCTCCCTGCAGTCAGTGCTGTACATTGTTCCCTTAGCTGCTCCATGGGAGGCTGGGGGTTTTTTTTCATTTTTTTCTTCTGGTCTGCCTTCCTGGAGTCCCTTAATTAGATATTTCGTGCTTATTTAACTATGGGTAGGCCAAATCAATGAGTTCTCACTAGCTTTGCTCACAGAGACCCACAATGATATTCAGACTCCATTTGGCTAAATCACTGCCCAGCTGTTTAATCTGCAGCAATGTCAGTTCCAGTGGCAAGCCATTCCTAGTTGCAAGATTCTAATGAAGAAAAAATGGGTTAGCACTTAACCAAGAGTCTTTCTTGTTGCCTGGATAGCCTGAGCTGCAGTCACTTAGCTGCTTTCTCTGTGCACGTGCTGGCAAGGAGCAAAGATTTCACTGACCTCGCTTATGGCGAGTTGGCAGGCTGTTGGTCATCCCCCCCTTAGCCCATGGAGTAGATTCACACAGGAGAGCTGAAATTATTGTCTAAATAAGGCACTTTACTTTTAGACATTTAAATGAAAGTAAGATTAATTCCACCTCAACTTTATTCAAGTAGATGTCTGAGTGGAGCTTTAAATTGGTTGTGGCAGTCTTGTTTGTGGTTGTTTTTTTGTTTTGCTTTTTTCTTCCCCAGGACATCCAGTGAGAACCACCATGAGGAACAAACAGTGGCTCCAGAATATTTTCTTCTGCCTTTTATTCCAGTACAGTAAGTCCTCAGATATTTCTTTCAGGTTGTACCATCCACAGGATTTATCTTAGTGACCATATATGCTTGCTCTAATCAGATGTGCATGGCACAAGGTTGCCATGGGACAGCAAGCACAAGATTAAGTCCCAGGGGAGAGAGTTCCATGGGGTAATGAGTGGAGGACAGGCACAGGAAGGTGCACAGCTGGGCAGAGTTCAGCCAGGCTGTATACCACTCTGGGGAGCAGCACCAGCGGAAAGCCTGCAGAGGTAGTGCCTGCCTTGCATTGAAAATGTCTCCTAGTGACATTAGAGTAGGGTTTCCCCCATCAAAAATACCCCTTGCTGTAGGAAAGGTTCTGGTGGCCAAGATCAGGATATCCCCAGGGTTGCTGTTGGCTGGTCAGCCAGGGTCAGTGGAGTGGACCACTCCAAGTCTGAGTCCCTTTGCTTAGGACTAGACTGTGCATACACTCACGCCCTTCTTTTTTTGCTGGTTCCTGCCCACACTGCAAACTCCAGCTGACTCAAAACTGACTTTCTGAACAGATCAGGTGGACAGAAAAAGGCAGTGACAACCATGTCTGCAGGGAACCATGCAAGTTTAGTATCTTATGTGCTGCTTGTAGGCAGAGCATTGGACCTGCTCCAGACCTAAATTAGGAGAAAAAATGCATTCAGAATTATATCTTCCTGTCATAGGGGATCACTGTGATGTCTGGTCTGAATTTTGTGTGATGCAAGTCAGGGAATTACCATGTACTAATTTCAGTTTGGATCAATCTAGATCTTACTGTTAGAAGTATTTGAGTTTTCTTTCTGAAGCTGCCAAGGACAGACATTTCATCCTAGATCTAACTAACTGTGTTTAGGACACTTAATTATTCCTTTCCCAGTAAAAAGCTATCCTCTTAATTTTGTTAACAGGTTCTTGCCCAGAGATGCACTTGCAACTTACCAGCTACGTAGGAATAGTAGTCTGTTTGACTAATTAACATAATAATTAGTTAGAAGAACGCTAATTGCCACTGCTTAATAGCTTATTAGTACTTGCTGCCCTCTCTAAAGGAATGCAAGAGATTTCTAACCCTGTTTTTCTAGGAGAATAAAGTTAGGCTACAGAAGAAAAAGTATGTTGCTCAGGATCCTGAACTAAGCAGTGCTTGGTCCAGGACCCTCAGAAGAGTCTATTGAGGGTTCAAAATAAAAAATGAAAACTTAATGAAAATTTTAGAACAGAATTCTGAAGCTGGTGCAAAATTAAAAACTCAAAATGAAGGTTTAAAAAAATCATATGTATATCCTTGAAACCAGTCTGTTGCAAACATCCCCAAATTTCTTCTGCCACCATCCTAACTCTTTGGAGTAAGGAGGATCTTGTATGCAAGTCGGAGTGCTGCCCAGAGCTCGTGTAGGGAGAGTAGTGTGTGCTCTGATATGTGAGGCCTAGGAAGTAAATGTTGTGATGGGTGACTTCAGCCAGGAAAGAAGTGGGACTTTATTTTCCTTTGAATTTACCCCAGCCTAGGAGGAGGCTGCACCCACCGCTGGACACCCCTGCTGTGCATTGTGACTGTAAATGCAGACATCTTGTTTGTGTGGACAGCCGTTTGATCTGGAGGGTGGAACAGATGTTTCTGGTCCATCACAGCACACACTGTCTGCATTCCATGGTGGTTCTCTGCGTACAGCTTCAACTGTAGGACTGGCCATTGGGGTTGCTGAGCATATTGCGTCAGTAAGCAACACTCTGGACATAAAACCTGTTGCAACAGGGAAGGAGGAAGCAGAGAGTGCAGCTTCTCTAACCAAGAAAGCAGCAGAATGACAGAGGGAAGTGAGCTTGCAGCATGGTTAGCATCAAAGGGTTTGGTTGCCTGATGGCTGCAAAGTAGTGTGTTCCCAGGAGGCTGGGAGCAGCCCTTATGGCAGGGGAGGACCCACGCTTGATTTAAGCATGGATGTAACAATCTTGAGTCTTTTCCTAAATTATGACAACTTTATTCCCATTGAAAAGGGGTGATACTGTACATGTCAGAAATGAATGGTCACTGCAGTAGGTATGGTTCAAACCAGCATGGCATGCTGCATCTCCTGCAGGGCTTTCCTCATTCAGCCATTCCTAGTGTAATGGTGGTGGTTCTTGTCAGCCCAAGGAGCTGTCAGGAGGGGACTCGTCAATGCAAACATTTCTCACTGTGCTACTATCTTGCCTGCCTTGAAATCCAGGGAGATAAGTGTGTTATGCACAGGACAGTGGTACTTTTATACAACACATACTGGATACTGCTCTGTGAGCAGAGCTCCTGCAGAAGAAGTACAAGAATAAAAATGCTGCTTTGTGACCACTTTCAAAAAATTACTTAATTTTCCCAGTGACCAGTGCAAGTTCTACAATTGCCTCTCAAGTTCTCTTGAGAAGTCTAAATTAATAAATTGTGCTTATCAGAATGTTTAATAGAAATTACAGTAACTAAAAATTTGCGGTATTTTTTTATTCCCAAATTCCATGAAAAACATACTTCAAGCCTCTGGAACTGGACATAAAAAGTATTGATGCTGCAGATATCAAGCTTTAGAAAACAGAAAAGAGAATGACAAAGGAAATGTTACTAATATAGCACTTTAAGTGCTATATAGATGTACAATGAAAACTAGACTAGCAAAGAACGGTACTCAATTTAGAAAGTGGTACCATTAAAATGTTTGAATATGCTACTGTTTTTTATTGGGTTATCGTGCCTCTCCTGTGTGCTCTGTAAGCTAAGACTCTTGCAGAAATATGTGATTCTGCTGTCGTGATTGTATGAGAGGGGACAGGGGTAAGTCTGAAAATTCAGTCACCATTTGGGCATTTCCTGATTTTGGCTGCCACAGTGTTTTTAATAGGTTTTTGTTTGACACTTATCTTGACATCAGTGACTTGCCACCCGGTAGAGTTGAAACACATGCCCAAAAACTGTAGCCTTTCAGCAGGAGGGAGGAGGATTGTCAGAGACTGGTCTGTTCCTGTCAGATTTAGTGGGAACCCTGAGAGGTGCATATATTGGTACAAAGTTCTGCTTGCTTTATCATGGAAGTTGATATTGTGTTTTCTCTTTCCAAACCTACAGCTATGTGTTGTGAAAACCTCACTTGTTTTGTGGACTATGTACAGACTCTGTCCTGTATCCTGCGAAATGAGTTGGGTGTCGGTTCATACAATCTCACTGCAACATGGTACGTCTCAGTAGGATGAGCAAAGTCCAGTTAGCAGAGCCTCTACATGGCCACAGCACAGTGGTGACCTTCTGTCCTCTTTGTTAGCTAGAAATCCTGTTCTTGCTGCCTTGCTGGTTTTTTTACTTGGTGTTTTGCACTCCAGTTACGAACTGACTTCTTCTCTAGCAAAGGACCCTGGTTCCTGTCTCTGCCGACTGTGCTTCTTGCTGCTGACTGCTATGCTGACTCCAGCTTCCTTAGCATTGTCTTGTCTGCTGCATGCCATAATCTTGCCCTTTGCTGCTGTTAAAAGTGAACTATTACCCGTGTGCATTGGCAGTGTTTACGCAGATTGTCCAGTCCTATACGGCTGCTGTTCTGCCCCAGCAAGGAAGTGGATGCAGTCTTGGGCTGTGTAGCCCTGAGCAGCACCTTTGCTTTCCAGAAACACTTTCCTCTTTCTCTCAAAGATGATAAGCTAAGCAATTAGAAGGGAAAAAAGAAATCTGTTGAAGTTCAAAGATAATTTTTTTATTTGAACATGTTGATTTTTCATTTTAATAATTTCCTATGCCTGGTGGTTCAGCAACAAATTAATCCAACTACAGCATGTGACACATGTGAACTTGTTTGTTTTGGCTTTTTTAGGGTTCCTGAGGAAGATCCAGAAAATACTGTGGTTGCCTGCAGTCTCCTGCAATTGTCAAGGAACACCAGTCACACACAGTACATGTGCACTGTGGACATGACTGAACTCCTGGCAGATACCAAAGTCCAGGTGGATGTTACAGAGATAGCTGATAGGCAGCATGTGCTTTCCAAAGACTTTTATTTGTCAGACAACAGTAAGTACAAAAACGGTGAATTTGATAAATGCTGTCTGACTTTGTGCTAGGATAGTCTGGGCAAGGAGTGAGAATTGCAGCAAGCAGTGTGGGGCTATGTTTGCTGTACACTCATCTACATAAAGCACTGTGCTCTTCTTGTTGCTATTATGCTTGAAGCTGGGCTTAGAGCTGGCTTGGCCCATGCTTTTCATGGGGAAATTCCTTTTCCCCATGAAGCAGTAGGTGATAGATATCTACCTCAGACCAGTCTCATACCTAGACTATGCAAGAGTTTGTTCTTGGCTGGATTCTAAAGGGCAGGTGGAATTGCTTTATTACAGATGTCACAAATCACGGAATCTTTATAATGGTTTGGGTTGGAAGGGACCTTAAAGATCATTAAGCTCCAACCCCCTGCCATGGGCAGGTACACACACCTTCCACTAGACCAGGTTGCTCCAAGCCCCGTTCACCCTGGCCTTGGACACTTCCAGAGATGGGGCAGCCACAGGTTCTCTAGGTAACCTGTGTTAGTTCCTCACCACCCTCACAGCCAAGAATTTCTCCCTGATATCGCATCTAACCCTGTCCTCTGTCAGTGTGAAGCCATTTCCTCTTGTCCTATCACTACATGCCCTTGTCAAAAGTCTTTCTCCAGCTCTCTTGTAATATCCAAGGAGCTGGAGGCTCCCAAAAGGCTTCTGCAGTGGACACCTGAACCAACATGACATTATTTTGCATGGCACAAGGTATCCTAGATGTACTGGATGTGGCAGTTCCCCTTTCTGGGGCAATTCCTCCTCATTTCTCCTGCACGACACAAAGACTGAATGCAATCATGCAGATGACTTGGTACAATGTTGGTATTCTGGGTTGTGTAGCAAACTGTGAAGAAAAGGAGTGGTTAGCCAGGCAGATGGGTACCACGGAGATGTAGGGAAAAGGATTTTTCCATTTGTCTTCTTCTGAACTTAAACTTTACTTGAGAAGTGTCATCTTTTTGACAAATGCCATAACATTTCAGGAAGCCTCCTTGCTCCCACTGGCAGAGCAGTGAGATTGGGTAGTGATGCATATCTCCTAGACATCCTCATCCAAAGGCATCATAGCTCACTGGTGGGCCATTCAGACTGCTGGAGTTTTGCATTACTGCTTTTCAAGACACAAACACTCCCTGCAGTGATACAAAAGCTTGCTTTTTGGGCACTTGGGACACAAAATTGCAGTGGTTTTATGCAGTGTCCCCTAGCCTCAGCTTTTCTTCGTGACTTTGTTACACTGAGGGGTATTTCCCCAATTTTGCGAGTGATCATGACTACACAGCTTCTATGTCATGAGAAGAACAAGGTGCTCTACATTTTACATCTCCCAGGAGTTTATTAGCACTGTGTACTATCTTTCCTGCTCCTTAGGCAATGAGGAGGTTCAGAGACAAGCAGAATATATATTCAGAGAAACATGGTCCTGACTTCATTATGCTGCTCACATGTGAGGTTCTGTGTATGGCTGAGGGCAGGAAGGCTGTGGATGTTCCCTGGTGTAGGAAGGCCCACCACTGCCAGGGCAGCTTTGTTCCCCACTCACTCTGCATTGCTGGTACCATGCTGGGGCATCTCTTAACTGTAGTAATCTTATGAAATGTAACATCATTCTGTCTTCCAGTCAAACCACAGCCTCCATTCAACCTGACCGCTTTGTTCTCAGAGGGTTACAATATTTCTTGGGAAACAATCTACCAGAATTCTTCCTTCTACTTTTTGAATGAGGAGCTGGAATATCAGCTGCGTTACAAAAGAAGAACTGACACCTGGGAGGTAAGTGAGATGTCAGTTTACTATCAAGTAGGATGTACCAGAAAAGAGGAAGCCAGCACAATCAGGACAGTAGCATGGGTGTGGAAGAAGGGTTTTCATGGTTTAGAAAAAATATCTGTCTGCTTGACAGGACTGAAAACAGGCAAACCCAAAAATTAACTGAGAAACAAAAACTGTGTGAGAAGTATTAGATCCCATGAGAAAGGCTGATAACTCATTTGATTCTCATGCTGTCCTGCATGGAAGGCTCCCCCAGCATTGCATGCAGCTGCTGACCAGTCAGAGCATGGCCTTGCAGAAACAACATGAAAGCAGAAGAGGTTACTTTGCAGGCACCCTCACTATGCAGTAGGGAGAGCAAAGTAAGAGCAGTCACTCTAGTGTTTGGTGTTTAATCATTCACAGACTCAGAAGACTAAAGCTGTTCATGAAGATAAACGGACGTTGGTGATCCTGCCATGGGAACTACAGGCGAACACCGAGTACGAGTTCCAAGTGAGAGCTAGACCCCGGGAAGACAGTGGCTATGGTGGTTTTTGGAGTGAATGGAGTGCTCCGCTGTTATTGAAAACCAGCCCTGCCGGTACATGCTGTCAGATTTCCTTGCCCTTTCAACTAGTCCAGTGTCAGAGAATGCTTTCAGAAATTTAATAAAATCTAATTAATTAGAACAAATTTAAAACAGTCCAGTAAAGACAGGTATGGTTACCTTCCTTACTGGTTATGTGAACCTGAGGCCTGGGCTGTCATTATTGACATTCTCACTGTATGACATAAGAAGAGTGTTTGGTAGGGTTGGCTGTACATTTGGGTGCCACTTGTCAAAGTGCAGCCTCTAGCTTCCTTTTCAGTGTCAAATGTCCAGGGTCCTGCTTGCATCTTTCAGAAATGGGGAGAACTCCTCTACTGGGTCTCAGTGTTGTCTTCAGCTGAGGGGAGGGGGATCCTGCTCTCAAACCTCAGTTCTGTGCCTGGACTCTGATGTTTGATCATGCTGGGCATCGGTGTTCTGTTTGGTAGCCACCACTCTGCAGGGAGTTCACAGTACTTTATACACAGAAGTACACTGATGCTTGTCATGGTGGAACAGAGGCTATGAAAATAAGGAGCCTTTGCTCCAAAGAGCGGGTGCAAAATGACTGTGGTCAGTGCCAGCAGCATGTGCTGAGCTTCCCTGCTCTCGCTCACCTGCAGCTTGAACGGAAGTATTACAGGGTTTACCTGGTGCTGTGGCAGCAGGGCCTGGCTCCATTTGCTAAGGGATATCTGAGTTCCGGATCTCAAAGGTGCCCCTTTTCATCACAGGTGGAGAGCAGCCACCAAGCAGTCGTCTAGTCAACGCCTGTCTCTAATCAGCTGCATTCTTTCACTTCACAGATCATCTGTGGAGGTGTCCCTAAGCCAGGAGTCAGAAACAACAGGGGTCTTTGTATCAAGGAGCCATCCTGCCCTAAGTATGTTGGTTGTCTATCTGTGGTGCAGTCAGGTCATAGGGCACTGATGTACTGCTCCTTTCACTGATGCAGTCTTTTCTGAGCATCCTCAATCAGACCTGTCTGGAGTACGGGGGCCCAGGTGACAGCCTCAATATCTCTATGAGAGAATCTAGGATAGAAATTAAGGGTGTCTCATAGAATCATTTACGTTGGCAAAGACCTCCAAGACCATCAGGTCCAACCTTTGACCGATCATCACTTTATCAACTAGACCTTAGTACTATATGCCATGTCCCGTCTCTTGAACACCTCCAAGGATAGTGACTCCACTACCTCCTTGGGCAGCCCATTCCAGTGCTTGACGACTCTTTCTGTTCCAAAACCCCTTTTCTCCTCACCATCTCCTATTTATTGACCAGGGTATAAATACAAGGTGAGCCTGAATGACCTTGTCTCTTTCTTCAGCAGTGACACAGACCGCAGGCATGGAATGGCTGTTGGTGTTTGGTATTGTTGTGGCAATCATGGCCTCAATCACAACTCTTCTGGTCAAACAGCAGAGGTAAGAATGTTTCAGGAAGTGGGAGTTAATGCTTTTATTCTATCTTGATAAAGATGGGGTGTCCACATGCAGCCTTCCTTGAGACTTGTATATCTATGGGTAGGCAGCTATGGGCCTATGAGGCACAGCCAAGTATGGTCTCTAGCTGGTGTACTGCCAGGAGTAACCTGCATTTCTCTGGGACTCTGCTGCCATTCATCTGGTTGGGACAAGATGGTGGCACATGGGGATGAAGCAAGGGCCACACAGCCTCCTGAGCTGTTGTCCTGGTCTTGTCTGTGCTCTGCAGTTGCCAGATAGAGCAGTAGCCAGAGCTAGCCTGCCCCTTTCCAAAGCTGACATAGGTCCCTCAATTCTGGCTGGAGGCCTCTGTCCCTCTCAGGCTTCTCATGCCCTTGAAGAGATACGGGGTGCTGACATGGAGGAGGGCTGGGCTGGTGCAGCAATAGGGCTGACACAGCCCAGGTCCACAGCAGAATTGCATAGGGCAGAGTTCTGGCCTGCAGACCAGAAACCAGCCTAGCCTTAGTGGAAAACGCATTTCTGGCATTTGGTGCTTTTCCAGGAAGGAAATAACTGGAACCTCTTTCCTTAGTGTGAATATTTGTGTGCAAGTGCTGAGGCCTCACCTCCAGTGAGGTTCACAAGAAAGGCCATTAGATGGCTCTGGCAGCACAAGACATCCTTGGAACCTCAGCCAGTTGCCAACTTGCAAGGCTGGGCAGGTGATTCCAGTTGCTTGAAATGGATCTGGAGATGCCTTGCTTTGCATCTGTAATGTGTGCTTAACCCCAAAGCCTTTCTCTTTTCTCTTCCAGCTTGTGGAAGAAGATGGCTTGCATCCCAGACCCTGCTCCCTTTTTCAAACCTCTTTACATGGCTCATAACGGAGATTTTAAGGTATAAATGGGCTACATAAGCGAGTGGACTTGTGTAGAGTCCACTAATCACAGACTAAAAGGCCACCATGCTATCCTGGGCAAGGGATTCTCATTAGGGCAGTAGAAGGGGAAATCTGTCTCAAAAGAATGCCAAACATCTCCAGATATAAGAACCATAGATTTCCAATATCTGTTTGGTGCCATGAAGACCTTTAATTTACATCTGTACTCCTTATTCTCTGTAAGTGCTGCCTCAATGTGTGAGCTGAGTTCATGCGGTTTGTGAAGCCTGGGATCCCGACGGGAGTGTCAGAGAAAACTGCAAAGCCATGCAAACCCCTCAGAGCTAATTATTTTCTATTACTTCAGTTAGTTCTCCTGCAGTTGCCTGTGTCTCATTAATAATAGCATCTCCTACACTGTTATATTGGAAGAGTCAGTGATTTTAGAGTTTGATTTTGCCTCTAAAAGCATAAGAACTTTGGTTATTTCTGTGGAACCTCAAACCTTGTGACACTAACCTCTCTCTCCCTGTGTGTCCTTTTCTGCAGAAGTGGGTTGGTGCATCCCATATGAAAATGACCTTTGATTACTTTGAATGGGGAATAGCCCTTCCAGAAGTCTTAGAAGTTTACACCATGCATCCTTCCAACAGCACCCCACAGGAAGAGCTGCATGAGCTGAGAAAGAATCTGCCTTGCAAGCCCTGTGTGTCTCGCCTGACTGCCCCAGGTCAAGATAGCCAGTCCCTGTGGTGTAGTGTAAACAGCAGCGATGGGACTGAGGACCAGTCATATGGGCACTTGTCAATTGATACAGTGACTGTGGCTGATGAATTTACATCTTGTAACTGCCCGTGCAGCTGTAACCATGTGTACAGGGAACATGAGCATACCAGCAAGGAAGATGATAGTGCTGGAGAACCTGCTTACCCTAAGGTTAACATTGATGAGGAAGACAGAAGGATATCCAGTGACTTGAATTTGGCCGATCTGAGCACACAGGACAAAATACTTGCTTCAGGCTCTGTGTCCACAGACCACCTGAGGAGCACAAGTGTTCCAGTCAACCAGCAAGGAGAAAGGGGAGTGGAAGGAGGGGTGGGGAGCATCCTAGAAGCCCTTTGCTTGCAGCCTCATCAGTGGGATTTGGAAAATTCAGGTTCTCTACCTTCTCCTGATGGTGAAAGTGTTTCTTACAGTGAAGGCTCCTATGACTTCTTCCCTCACAATACAAGGCCTGGTGACAGTTATCCCTTGATCTGTGTAGATTTGGACACTATTGACAGTGGCTTTGTGGACTCAGACTGTGGAAGTCCAGTTGACTGTGAATTTGGGCAAAACAGTCAGACCATTTGTGGGCCCATCCCTCTTGAGCAGGAGGGGCAAGACTTTCCACGGAGCTACGTCAAGCAGTGGGTCTCCTGTCGCTCTGACAGCCCTGTGAGTGAGACACAGACAAACAAAGGCCTTTGATGTTGCCTGGATGAGTGTGGGGCCTTTCCCACAGTGTGCCAGGAGCAAAGTGTTAGCAAAATTTGGAAGAGAAACAAAGTGTACTTCATATAATCCCTACTGCATAAACTGAAACCTGTTAGGTCCACAGAAATATGCCTATTTCTATTGCCACTTGCCCTATTAGTGTCTCAAATTTGTTGTGACTGATTGTTCCTGTGTTTTATTGGATTTTAGGTTTTTTTAGAATCATAGATCAACCCTCCTTTATAATGTCAGAAAAAACCAACTGTACCTTGAAAATTATCCTTTGGCTTATGTAGATATGCAAAATTTTTTGCGGTAACCGTATAAAGAGTACAGAACTTTAAGTTATTATCCCTGGTATTCTCACATGACTTGAGAGTTTGGCTGTACACAGAACCTCAGAAACATAAGCCAGGGCAAGCATGTTTGCTACATTAAAGTTCCCTTACCCCTTACAAACAACATGTGATGTTACTTTTCCTTCTACTGTCTCTGGCTCTTTAAATTCAGCTGTAGTAGTTTGTTAATTACAGAGTGCTCCAGACCTGTCCATAGGGATCAAAACCAATTCTTCTGTGATCTTGGCAGAAATGTGTGTACTAGAGACCAAGCACAACTCGGGTTTCAGAAAGACTTTGCCTTTCCAGGTGGAGTCTGCAGATGAAAAGTCTTCAAAACATATATAATTCTAAACAAACTCTCACTACTAGGCTTTTCTATTGAGTCAGATTCACTCCCTGCACTTTTCAAGCATGTTAATTGAGCGGCTTTTAGAATTATGCCGAAATTACCGAAACGTTGTCCTACCTGGATATGCCTGCTGCTTCTGCCTTGGACTTGCTCTGCTGCAGTTAACAGGTCAGTAACACAAATTTTGAGCAAATTCTGCTAGCTAATAAAGCCAAATATGAAACTTTACAGTAACCGTGAATCTGTTTTTCCATCTGACATTCTGTATCTCTGATTTGTTCAGGAAAATTGTCTTAAAAAGTCCCTGTAGTACTGAAATTGCATGTGAAGACCTTCATCTTGCATAGGCATAGTCCTGCTAATCCATAGGCTGCTTGGTCCAGAAGGTCATACCTTGAGAGAACCTTTGTGGTGAATGATGCACGTTTCCAGTGTAGTAATATTCTGTTGTTGCTGTGATACCAATGAACTCCCTTCCCTCATCCCCTTCTCTTACCTGAGACTATAGGCAACCCCACAGTCCCCTAAAGAGGAGAGAGCACTGTAGTAAAGAGGAGCTGTTTCTTTCATAGGTGAGTGCTGGGGACAGTATTGCATTGCATTCACATCCTCTGGTTTGATTGTTCAGATCTGCCATGGTATCTGCTATATTGATTTTGAACCTACACGACTTAGTTTTGCCCATGTTATTATTGTTCCCTCAATACATCCCTTGCTCAGCAGCTTCCTGGGTACTGCTCTAAGATATATTAGCTTCTTTGGTTTCTTCCCTCCTTATTTTCCATTTTTCTTGTCATCTGCTGTGATAAGTCATGGGAGGTGTTGTCATCATCATGTGCTGATGCATCCTCCCTGCTGTGCTACTGGTCCCTCATACACCCTCCACAAGGCAGCAGAGGATCGCCCCAACTCCACTGCCCTGATAAGCTGACTGCCTCACACTGTCCTACAAGGGCTGCTTGCATCGTGATCATGGTGATGCAAATATGTACTGGGCAGAAGCATTTCTGATGGTCTCAATACAGTCTTCTGCAGCTTCATCTCGCAGCTATTTTCACTTCAGAAACTACCCAGGCTGCTTGAGGGAGAAGCTAGCTTGTTTTTCTGGGGCCCTTTACATCTCAGTTCTGTGTGCTCTTTGTCTCCGTTTGTACTGATGGTGGTGGTTTGGTGTCATGTTGGGCTGAAAGTTATCTCTGTTCACCCTAGGAGGCAGATTATGTGAACAAGTGTGCGGCACAAGGGTATTAAAATAAGGGAAGTTGTTCCCTTTGAAGCAAGCTGTAACAATTAAACTTTTGGTCAGTGAGTTGTCACTGTGTTTGTGGAGGGGTTTGGGGTGGGGGGTTTTCAGTGCCTCTTAGGAGCAAACTGCAAATGTCCCTGATCTAGCAGTTCTAATTTGGAATTCTTTTTTTTCCCCCCAGGAATGATAGGGTCAGAAAGCAGGTACTGGGAGAAGCACCACAATCCATTCTGATGTACCAGTGTGGAAATGTCCATCTCCATTTCTGCATGGGCCCTGCCTCCCTGCCTCTTGGCCCCAGAAGCTCATACTGACAGACTGTTACTCAGTCTGTTCTTTGGCTGCTTCTGTCTTTCTGTTCTCTGGCCCTAGACCCATGTACAGGACTGACTTGATGCCTCCTGGCTGTAACACTGCCATTGCATCATTGCAGCTGGGCATGGGAAGATCTGTTCCTTATACACACTAGGACAAGGAAGCACTGCAATGCTTGTTTGCCTTTGCTTCCTGAGCTGCCTTTTGAGCACGGTGCAGCAAGTGGCTGTGGAAGAAGTACAGGGCAGGGCAGCTCAGGGTGCTGCGGGGGTCTGAGCACAGTCGAGCACAGGTCTTGGGTGGAAGCAGTTTTGCCCCACATCCAGACAGGGCTAGGAAATGGCTTTAGGTCAATTAGAAAGCTCTTTTGTTGGCCTATTTATATAAAAGTTGCAAGCAGATACTTTTCTATTCAGCAAATTACTTGGACTTTTAAATGTTAACCCTTTAGCAGAAATTCCTGTTTCTCCATGACTAATGAGAAATTACATATATAGTTACTTTAACTCAATCTGATAATCGGAGGAGTTTTTCATTGGTTCTTGATTATCTTTAAAATCAGGCACAGTAAGTTCTGCTTTATTATGCCACTGTTGCTACTGCCTGATCATCAAACCACACAGCCTAAACTATCAAGGGACAGAAGCAGTGTGAAAAGTGACATTTCTTTTGAGCTGGTAAGACAGTTTAACATATTTCTGTTCTATGCATTCCAGTATGTAATGGTAGGGGACATCTACTGAGCTAAAATACTGAAAAATATTTTCTTTCTCTAAATGTGGAATTCTATATTATTTCTTGAACTAGGAACCTAGAACAAAAGAATGACCAGAAGTGTCTTTGCACTTTGGTTCTGATAG
Organism: Mystacornis crossleyi; assembly: GCA_013400655.1. Lineage (NCBI taxonomy): Eukaryota > Metazoa > Chordata > Aves > Passeriformes > Timaliidae > Mystacornis > Mystacornis crossleyi. The sequence continues at coordinate 56,100 of VYZQ01004508.1, forward strand.
TTTACTGAGCACAAAACAACACAATTGCATTAATTCTGATGGATTGTGCTTGAAAGAAGGACCATCCTAAACAAGGTACTCCCCTCTGACTGCAAGAGATGAATGTAAAGGAATCCAGCCAAAATGGTCTTCAGCGTTTGGGACTTTGCAGACATAAATATACTTTTTTTACATATGTGTGTATATATAAGTATGTGTATGAATATTGCTTTATTGCAGTCATCCTTTGTAGCAGCTTTTTTTCTGGGATGCAACTATATCAAATCTAAAAGTACATGGCTGTTTATGGGCATCAAAGCGTTGGGAAAATGGCTGTCCAAAGATGAAGAGAGAAGAAGGCTGGTTATATGGTGTTCTCTCTGATTATTTACACAGATAAGAAAATCCAGCTACTTTTTCCTTATTCCCCAGGATAAGTCTCATATGAGGCTGTTGTGCGGATTTGATGTGCTTCTGTCAGACATGTGCTTAGAGGCCTAGGTATTCAGAAGGTAGATCGTGTATCACTACTTTTTCTTAAAGGACCTACAAAAATCTTTTCTTATAGGCAGGGATGATTGTTTACAATGGGTACCCCTCCAATTACATGTAGTAGCATAACAGATGGCCCTGGAGAGCCTGTGTTGTAGTGCCCCTGCACTTTGGTTAATCTTAATGGAGGAAGGGATGTACCTGTTGGTACAGACATGCTATTGCCTGTCACTGTTTTACTTTGTAGGTGCCAGTCAGTGTCCCACCTTTCTGTAGTGCCTGTTGGTGCTGCCTCTGGAAGAGATGTAAATGAAGGAAGGGATTATGGCCGAGGGGGACCAGGTCATTTATGACTAGTTGCTGAGATGTAAGGAACAGAAACTGAGTGTTCAAGTATACAGGTCTGCTGTGTCTGCTCCCACTGTGCACCACTCGTTGTATCATAGAACCCTGGAATGGCTTTGGTTGGAAGGGATCTTCAAACCCTCTGCCATGGGTAGCAACACCTTCTGCTAGACCAGGTTGCTCCAAGCCTCATCCAACCAGGCCTGGAACACCTCCAGGGATGGGGTAGGGGTGTCTTTTCTGGACAGCCTGTGCCAGTGTCTCGTTGCCCTCACAGGGAAAAATTTCTGCCCAGTACCCCATATAACCCTGCCCTCTGCTTGTTGGAAGCCATTCCCCCTTGCCCCATCACCACATGCCCATCTCCAGCTTTCTTATAGCTCTTTTGTGTACTGAAAGGGGCTCTAAAATCTCCCCGAAGCCTTCCGTTCTTCAAGCTGAATAAGCCCAGCTCTCTCATCCTGAATCCATAGCAGAGGGGCTTCAGTTCTCTGATCATCTTTGTGGCCTCCTCCAGACTTGCTCTAGCAACTCCATGTCCTTCTTACATTGAGGACCCCAGAACTGGACACAGTACTGCAAGTGGGGGTCTCACAAGAGCAGAGTAGAGAGGTAGAATCCCCTCCCTTAACCTGCTGGTCATGCTGCTTTTGATGTAGCCCAGGATATGACAGGCTTTCTGGGCTACAAACATGCATTGCTAGATAGTGCCAAGTGTCTTGTCAACATCAGTATCTTGCTCTGGAAGTGAGAATGAGCAAAATACATTTTGAAAGAGCCCAGAGCCACTGCCAAGTCAGAATCTGAAGCTTCTGACTTCCTCTAAGATTTAGGTGAGCATACAAAACCATGTAAACGAGCTGCAACAAGAAAAAATTACACTGATTAAGCAATATACTTTATATAAAAGTTGATGTCAGGAGTGGAATAAAACCTAGAACTCCTGGCTTTCTGGTGTGGTCTGGCCTATAATATCACATGTATCAAAGGATACCCAAGCATGTTGAAGAATCTTATGCACACATCTCCATGTGAAATCCTTGCTCATGCGCTGATATGATACTTCAAGTTTTATCAGGCCTTTGTAAAGCTGATCTTGCTTATAGTCATCCAAAAGTCAGAGCCGCAAAGACCTCTTTTTTTGTGTCCATCCCTTTGAGCCCATTACTTTTATCTATACAATTCTTCCATCTCTTTATCTCAGCAAGCATAAGCTTATTGTCCCCATTTTAAAGTCACTGACAGCCTCTTCTTGTCCTCGTCATCTCTCACTTCCCCATCTAGAAGTTAACTCTATGATGTCACGTTCCACCTCCCACTAGGTCGTTAAATCCAGTTCTAATCATCCTCCATGCTACTGCTTACACATTGAAGGCACTGCTTACAATTCTCTTGGGCTACATCAACCTCATTCTTCAAGTCTTCCTGTAAAGCTCTGCTTTACAGAGTTTCTGAAACCTAGATGATATCTAGGCTGCCCACATGCTGAGACTGTGTTGTCAACTGCTTGTACTACTTCCTCTCTCAGTGGTATCTATCAAATAATTTATTTTACCTTACAAATTCTTATAAGAAAATGTTATCTTTTTATTGTGTGTTCAACTAGACCCCAAATCTGGGGGTTAACAGATTTAGCAATAACAGTCAGTCATCTGCCTTTCTGTTAATAAGCAGTTGAGAGCATTTGGAAAATCTGTGTTGTGCAAATTCTGGCTAAAATTACTTAAAATTGCTTTTGGGAAGTGGAGGCAGGAACCACAGGAGGGCTGGGGAAAGGCACAGGTGCAAAGCCTCATTTCCTTGAGCAGTTAACAGGCAGAATTCTGCCCTGGAAACGTACAGAAAGGATGGAAACACCATTGCAACCAGCTTGAGATCACCTTGGAAATCAAGGTCACTACCTACTCCTGGTGCTGATAGACTGCTGGCAGCGTACCTGGTGTATCATTTCAGGGCATCATCTCAGACATTTTGTCTCTTTCCTGCAGAATGAAGGTGGTTCTCCCTTCTTGACACTAGTTCCCATATGGCTTTTCTGCCTTCACCCACAACTTTGCAGTGTTGCAGAAACTGGACATTGGAACACAAGAAAGCAGCAAGCAGTCTGGTTCCCAAGACATCTGGCTAAGAAATTGATTTGTCTTCCACTGCTAGCAGCTGCTGTAATTGCACCTGTGCTGCTAGTACTGGGCTTCCATCTGAGCCAAGAGGGTTTTAAATTGTTTTTAAGCTACCTAACCAAGATTTATAGACTACAGGTCTTTTATAGGTTTAGGCAAGAGGTTTCAGCAATAAAGATAGTTCCCCTTTGTGCAAATCCTTCACTTTGTTTCTGCCTAATTGTATCTACCTTTGGTGTCCAGCTACTGGATTCTTTCCATCTTTCTGTCGTAGATTTAAAAAAGAAAAAAGAAAAGAAAATACTTTTCTCCTACCTGAAATCTTCTTGTCATGTAAGGTACTTATGGCTGGTGTGAAATGACTATTTAGCCTTTTGTTTGGTTAACTTAAAGAGATTCACTTGGTCTTTAATTGTTCATTTCTGAGTAAAGTTCTCCAGGACTAAATCATTCTTATAGCCCTTTTCAAAACCATTTTCATATTGATAGCAATTTTTTGTTTAAAGTGTTGATTCCAACAGAAGAAACTAATTAATGGTGTTACAAATGCTACAGATAGCTGCAATAACTTTTCTTTTAATTGATATGTATCAACAGTCTGCATGTTAGCTCCTCTAATTGCATTAACGTACTGCAGAATCTCATTCAGCTGGTTATGTGCTATTTCCTGAAATTATTTTCTGATAAGTCTTTCAGAATTCAGTGCTCCATGACCTACTTATGACTAACATTTATGGCTTCTAACACAAAAATATGCATTTAAACATGCTGTATTTGTTTCCAGGTGAGCTAGAGAGCCAGAAATATCTGACACATTTCAAACATTGCAGAACTGAACAAACAACTTCTTGCGTGGGAGTGGGGGGAGTCTATCAAATTAGTAGCAATTACCTGGAAATATTCTGTCCTGGTTTACTTATCTTGACCTAAGTTTGTTTATTTATTTGTGTGCCTGAACAAGTTCTTGTAAGCACATGTATAATTCTACTTAATGCAGCTCTATTTCATATTTAGTCAGTATTACTGTATTTATCAAAGGGATCATAAGCAAACCTGATTAGAATGATAAGCAGGAGAGGCTTCCCAGCCTCCCTCAGCTAAAATCAGCTAATGGTGATGCTTCCTCTTGACAACCCCCACTCTGAAGAAAGTCTGCAGCAAAACAGGATATTTATGAAAAACCTGAAATGAAGAGGTGGTGAAGTAAAAGCCCGAAATATTCTTTTCTCTTGATCAGTTTCTGAAACATCGTAATTATTTTGCAATTTAATGCAGACAAGGGACACTATAGGCAGGCATAATCACATGCAAGAAGTTATACATGGATGCTGCTGTCTAGCTTTGTGAAATTCATGACTGGAAGGATATTCTTGGTAATGGAGCAGATCATTTAATCTCTTCAGTTTAAAAATTCTAATGATTATTATTAATCCTAATGATTATATCAGTCATTGCTAAGCATAGGCTTTTTCTTGCTCACTTCTATTCAAGACTTCTTCAGACTCCTTGTTGGTTAGAAGTCAAAATCTTAGCCTATAGCCAGGCTATATCCGCTTGGTCCTGTGCTAATGCTGTGCTTATTGTTTCTCCTGTCCTGACACTCTTTCCCTTTTCCCCAGGTTCTTCTGAAAGAGAGATCATAATCTCTGGCAAGTTTTGTTTGGTATTTTTTAGTTTTTTCTTTTTTTTATTCTAATAATAACTAACCCAAGCTCTTCTGAGACAGACTATTCCCCCACCTTCTTCTTACCCCAGCTGTAAAGCTCAGTTCAGCATCCGTGCTAGTCAAGTACTGCAAACATTGTTCCTTCACTATTTTTTTACTTTTTCAAGAAACTGTTTTTGTTTATACTGATTAGTGATCTCTGTCTACAAACTCACTCCAAGTGTTCTGGGTTTCAGGCTCCTTGGAGCAGCACTCTCCTTGCAGCGGTGCTGGGCTCATTTGCTGTGTTCAGGTAACAGCAAATAATGCAAACTGGAAACATCTTTTTAAAACACCACATATTGCTGAGAAGATCAGGTCCATATTCTTAATATTAAATGTTGCCATAAAATAATAAAATCAGAACGTTTTAGTGAAAAAGTATAATTTAAAATCAAAACTTCATCAGGAGACAATTCAGAGAATGGAATTTTTGGTTAAAAAAAAGCGAGTGAGCCCAGCATAACTTTGTAGAGAGGTAGTGTTCCATACTGCGGAAGATACACTTCAAATATCCTTACATAAAACCCTTCAGTGAACTGGGGTAATAACTAGGTCCTAAGTATTCTGTATCTCCCAATGAGTGCTTTGACCAGGATCACATCAGTTATTCTGTGTTTATTTTCTGAATATGCAGAAATAACATTGCTCCAGGAGGTCCCTGAGCTGCAAATGTCTGGAGGCTGAGAATGCTCAGAGATGAACATGCTCTATTGCTATGATTCTCACTAAGCATCTGGTTTTGCCTATGGTCAGAAATATGATTTGGGGAAGTGTGAACACTGGTTCCAACCCACTGTGGCTCTCTGCTGCTCTTAAATTGTCATAAACCAGATGAAAAAAATGCAGGAAGAAGGAAAGATAGAACACCCACACCTTCTCCCACCCTCAATCAAATTGCAGAAATTGTAAATTTCCTTTCAGGCACCTGGTGCTTTAGTGCAAAGTACTATTTACTGCCATGAGAAGAACAGTTCCTATGGAAGAAATTATATAGCTGAGTTGGTGCCCTCTCTGACAGATTCAAGATCAGCTTTTGTCAGGCAGGCAGAGGCATCCAGCTAACGCTTCAACCCGCTGGTAGAAATACGGACAAAACTGCTATTAACGATTATTCTGTTTTAGATACTCTTTGGAATGGGAGGAGTTGTGTGGCAGTTGGGCCTCCAGCTGTGCATTGCTGCTGCACTGCCCTTTGGTGGAGGAAGAGGGAGAGGTAAGAGGAGATCTGGAATAGGTCCACTGTACAAAGACAGGTACATGCCTGTGCTCATTTTCCATTCCCAGACCCTTCAGTATGCAACCCAAGATCTTGTGACTGCCCTTTCCCAGGTCCCAGGAACCAGTACAGATGGCTGGCAATGTCAGGCTTAGGGGACTGAGCACATACTGGACAAGCTGGGCACCTGAAAAAGTTTAGCCACTGCCCAAGGTCCCTGCTCTAAGATCTTACATTCACCTCAAGCAGTGAAGAGTGTTACCATAGAGTAAGAACACGATGAGGAAGATTAGATGCAGTGTCAGCAAAGGAAGTACTAGCAAGTAATGCATTTATTTGATGTACTGAGCAAGACATCATCCAGTGATACATGAATCCAGTTCTGGTTTCCTTCCTCTGCAGAGGTCTCTGGCAGCCTGAGCTGTCTGAATAACTACGTGACTACTGTGAGCTGTGTGTGGGTAACGGAGAAGCCCGTGGGTGATGGACCTTTCCACCTGCATTTCACCACGTAAGAGCTGCACAAGAGCTGTCTGTGGCAGCCCTAGCCCTGGCATGAGCAGGAGAAGCAGAGATGGAGCCCAGCTGTGGGCTTTGCTCCCTTCACTGCAGGAGACCTGTGGCACAGCTAGTTCTGCCCCAGACCCCATCACCCCAGACTTGTGCTGTCTCAGAAGCTGCTCTGTTTTGTGGTCCTGCAGCCTCAGGGGCTGCTGCAAAGGTCCAGCGCATATGGCTGCATGATCTCCTGTCAGCTGTGGGCTCTCCATCTGTTCAGTAAACCCTTCTGGCAGGCATCTCAGTGCAGAGAGCCTTCCCTTTCCAGCCTCTGGTCCCCATGACCTGGGAACTTCCAGAGCCCATCCTACATAAAGCTGCCTAATAATTTTCTATAAAATAAATAAATTCTAATAATTTATTTCCCTTTGGCCTAGAAATTAAACACCTAATGGTTTAATCTGTATTAGTAAATATATAAATACAAGTCCAGTGAGTTATAAGCTTTAATAAGAGATTTAGAATATTATCTGAATAGTTTTTTGTCTAGTAGAAGAAATCGGGTAAATAGTTTGCTAACTGATAGGATAATTTAAGATGAATATGTTTAGGTTATGTAGTAACATTGTCTTGACCACCAGTAACTATTACATGAGGGTAAGCCACTGACATTAGATGCCTCATATTGTGCTACAGTTAAGTAAAAAATAGCCTAACTCTTATTAATACTGGATTTTATACTCTTATTAATATGGAAAGATGGGCAAGCTGATAAACTGTTATCTCCCAGTTTTCTCCGGGATCACATGCAATGTGATAAAATTGCTAATAAATGGCTAAACCACATAAAGACAAACCGACTTCCAGCACGTTTTGTTGTCAGTATTGGTTTGTTTGTAGTGTAAGAGGACTTAACGTACAGCTCATTGTTACCTCTGTGCTATGCACTTGTAACCAACAATCCATCCACTCCTTCCCCCCAACCCACCTGCTTTCCTGGAGTGACAGCAGCGCTCTCACTTTCAGAGCGAGCAGGGAACAGCTACTGGGTGGTATGTGCAACTCCTGTGAGATCTGGTTCTCTCAGCAGTGGGGTTATGAAGGTGTCTCCCTCCCTATCCAGCCCTGCCATCCCGCCAGCTTTTGGATTGCTGTTTTGCTTGCTGTCTGCACTAAAGAGGTTCCCAGTCTTCCAGAGTGTGGTGCTGTGCTAAGCTGCCACCCCTCCATAAACTGAAAAGCACTTAATTGCATGACTTAAAAGAAACTTTCAGCCTTTTTATTCTTCTAGCCTCTGGTCAAAGGGCCACAACGCCAGCTGCGAACTGACTGCCACAGAGAGCACGCAGAATCAATACCACTGCACAATTCATTTAGCCAGCCAGATCTTGGAAACAGATGGTTATAGAGTCTCTCTCCAAGGAAACGTCTTCGGACGTAATCACACATACATGACCTTTCCAGAGTACAATCCACGTAAACACAGTAAGTATGAACCAGGGCAGCTGTGAGCTGAGGCTCTGCCCAGAAGCTTCAGGATAGGTCTGATATGCTGCCTAACAAAGGATGTCTCAAAGACAGCAATTGAAAACAATGAAAACAAGCAAGACTGCCCATCCCCAGAGTGCACTGTGTGAACTGCACCAGTAAGGATGCAGTCACTGAGTCTCTCCATTCTGACTTTTCCCAGACTTCAGAGAAGACTGGCTCTGGAGCACCATTCAAGAATATTTCTCATCTGCATCATGTTTTCTTGTGCCCTGGGTAATTTGCAATTGGATGGCCTCAATTAGTTGTTTGTTTCATTGTTTTATTATTCCCTAAGAAATTATGTAATGAAGAGTCATGGATTTAACTGAATGTCCCATGGCCTGGTACTAGAGAGAAATGCTCAAAACCTGTCCATATTAGTGGTATGTTGTGAGGGCAGAATGTGACCTCCAGAGAGGTTCTCTGCTTGCAAGACTAACCCTAGGGACTACTGGAGTTATCATTAATGAGTGTCAGATCTGTAGCTATTCTGATCCTATAAGCTAACTTGGTCTACTGCTAGTGTTAGTATCCCTCTTTAGAGACAGCTTTATCTTCTATGACTTCAGTCACCCTAATGTCATACATTTTCTTTTGTGGTGTCCCAAATACTGTGAAAAAAATCCTGCCTCCTCTATTTGCAGTAAAACTTGATCCACCTTTGAACATCCAGAGCAATGCCACTGCCAGCAAGTGCCAGATATGGTGGAGTGTGTGGAATGTGCCTTGGTACCTCGCTGAAATTCTCCAATATGAGTTGCAGTATAAGGAGTACAGCATGTCCTGGGAGGTAACTGGATGAGGCATACAGTGATCCTGCCTTGTTCTTTGGATACAGTGACCTTGCCACTCAGCTCAGGGCTCTCCACTAGCTGACTTAAGCTGGCCTTTCTAGTTTCCCTTATTAAGGCTGAGAGATTTTCCATAAAACATCAATACTGAAGTTCAATAACTCTTCTTCTCATGAACCATGCAGAAGTCACCCATCATCATGCAGGCCCTCTTCTAGCATCTAAGAAAAGGAAATCTGGAAAAGAAAAGGGAAAAAAACAACAAAAAAGAGTATTTTTAAAAGATCATCCTATTGCCCAGCCTCATTAACAGCAATGCTTTGTAATACTTTGCAGGTTGCATTGAACAAGACACTACCCAGTTCACTGCCACAGGTAGAAATTGAAGCCAGAGAGCTCCGCAGTGGCATTGCTTATGCTGCAAGAGTTCGCTGCAAAGTTTCTGAAAATGAGAATTCGTACCACAGTCAGTGGAGTGAGTGGAGCCAGACAACAGTGTTTCAAAGAGCAGGTACAAAGAATGTTGTTTTTATCTTATTTGATTTCTTTTCATGTCCATGTTCAAAAAAAAAAAAAAAAAAAAAAGGAGATACATGGTAAAATGAATTTTTTTAAAATCAGAACTAGCCTTCTTCAAATATTCATAGCCAAATTACTTTCCTTAAGGCCTTTAGCTGCCTGTTTCATTTGTAGTGCTTGGTTATTTGGGGTTCTATCTTGACTTCCAGAATTTTGATTAAAAATTTTTGTGCTGATTCTTTTCTTAGCTATCCCAAAAGTCTCTGAAAACATTCTAAATACCAAAACTATGCAGTTCTTATTCATTCCTCTGAGTTTTGGCACTCTACTGTATTTATTCTGGAACTGCAAGCTTTCTTCAAGGTATGTGATTTTCGTTAAGTTCCCCTTAATCTTTATGGCCTGAAAAGGGTAAATCAAGAGTCATTATATCCCTTTTCATTCCTGTTTCTGCTTTTTCCAAAGTAATTTCAGTAATTTCCAAAAGGTCTTTTGACAGTCTTGGAACGTGACATGTTCCTTGGCTGATGATAATTAAGGACCCACTATACAGTCCTTAAGGAGACAAAGTACCTTTGGGACTCCCAAATTCGGCTGCAGCCCAAGGGTGATGGTCTCTTGGAGTTAAAGAAATTTATGCCCATGGAGATTTTTGAAGCTTCATGTAGATAAATTAAAAGTGCAAGTACACAGCAATCCATAAAGATGATTAAACTGATGTCAATGTTAAGCTACTTGTGACATTCCTGGCAGGAGTCAGTAGGTAAAATACCAATACAGGCAAACTAAACTGACTCTGATTCATTTGAGACCAAGTTGTACAGAGAAAACAGTGTTTTTAGAACCTTGGTTCAACCATCCTCTGCAATTTTTTATGCTGGCAGAGCACAGGTAAATCTCCTACCTCTTTCTTTTTTGCCTTGACATACATTATTATGCTCCATATACACATTCTTAGAAAAACAGAACACATGATGTCCATATGATAAAATATTTTTACAGGATAGACTCTAATAAAGGGGCAAGGACATCTGCAAGAATTTCTCTGTTTAAATGTAATGAAAGTAGAACTCTTTAAAACACTTTCAGAAACAGCAGTTTAGATCAAGTAAGATGATAAACCAACACTTAAATAGCTCAGTGCATATAATGAGTAATAGGCCAGTATATTAAGTTTGTGGCATATTCCCAAGAAACTTACGAGACTGCGCTTCAGCTTAGAAACATTAAATGAATGCACAAGCTGCAGACAAACAGTTGCATGAGAAGTCAGAAATTATGATGAGTGGGCTTCTTGTGCAATCTTACTAATGTAAGTGTGGGGGGGGTTCATCTAACCAGTATCATGGAGACAAAACACAGAAAAACTGTCCGGTTTTTTTTAAGTGTTGTTTTCTCACTTTAGGGCAAAAAGCCTCACCTGCTTTAACATTCCCACACCAGCTGCTTTCTTTCAGCCACTCTATAGTTTGCACAATGGGAATTTTAAGGTAAGAAATAAATTTCACTTCTTTCTTATGACCCTCAGTTCATGACAGGAGGATTTTTTTTTTTTTTGGGATTAATCATTCTAGCTCTTGAGCAGAATTACTGACACGTGGTTCTGATGTTCCTCAGAGTTTATAGTTTCTCAGTTTCGTGCTTCCACATACCAGCTAACCACCAGAGCTTCTGTCCATCTTCTTGCTCCTTAGAAGTGGAACTCCTCCAGTGATTCCCAGCTCAGACTGAATGCAAAAGGTGCACTCTTTCAAAACCAAAGCAATACCAGCAACTTGAATTATATTCTGGTGGTGTAATCTTGTAAAAATGCTTGTAAAATTTTGTGAAATTAGCAGCTAGGTTTTTTACCCTATTACTCTAACTTTGCCCGTTGGATTTGCATTAAACATCTTGGTTACTGTGCCAAAGCCATAAAGAAAGAAGAGTTATCTTGGAATAACTATGCAAAATGACCCCAACTTACTGATGTTTTCATTAGGACTGGGTTGGACCAAATGAGGCTTGTAGCCAACTTGAAAGAGAAGAGGCCAACAACTCAAGCAAAGTGAATGCAGATAGAATTTCTGATCCAAACACCCAAGAACTGCTTTCCCAAATCTCATTGAAACCTACAGGAAGCACAGATCTGGTTACTGCAGAAGAGAACTTTGCATTTGTCTCAGGTCCAAGCCAGCAGTATGTCCCCAGCAGGTACCTAAAGGCAGAAGAGATAGAGTTGAGGCCAGGACTTTTGTTTGCACCAAACCATGCTGATGATACCGTTGGCCTGAAAATCTCTGAAATAATTGAAGACAACCTTGAGAGCCCTACTGTTGGAAGGAATTATCCCTCTCACTCACGGAATGGAAAGGGTGACTTTCTTGTGCCTCAAGAATCTTTGGGGATAGCAGATGTGTCCTTCAGTGGTAGTGACTATTGTACTTTGTGTGACAATGATACCACAGGAGGTTTGATTTCTGCTGAACTACTGAAGCTTTCTAATGGCAATAATTGTGTTAAACATCAGAAAGATCAGTGACCTTCCCTGAGGAATGCTGCCTCTGAAGTTCCTTGTGCTCTCCTATTACCTCCCAACACTGTCCTCCCAAGGAGCTTAAATGGTGACTGTGCAGTTTCAAACATGTATCACTTTAAAAAAAATCCTCAACTTGTGTACTTCAGAAGAAGATTATGACTAAGTCCTCTGTCTAGCAAATACTACCCCTACAGGCATGGCAAAGCCTGACTCCAGCACCATCTGTGGTCCCAGAGACATATGACTATGCCCTTCCCTAAATTAACCTCCTGGCTGCAAGATCCAGTAACCCCCTTGTCTAAGGAGACAGCAGCAGACCTGCTGTTTTCCTTAGGAAGAACTATTGGAATTGTGTGCCTCTTGGAAGCAGAAATATTTGCAATGTGATGAATCATTATATAAACTCCATCATTTTGTAAAAACTATGCATGATTTTTCATAAAATCATGAGAATCTGTTTTTGCTTAAGAAGGTACTTTTGCTCCTTAATATGATATTGATGAATTAAAGGGGTTCCTGATTTGATCAGAATTTGTAATTTCTCTATTTAAAGATAATCAGACAGTAGGCCTTGTTCTTTATTATCTTGAATGGCTGTAACTTTTTATTTTGCAATAAGTAAGCCTCATGTACTGCTTTAACAAAAATTTATTTCAAGGTTAAGTGGCAGGGCTTTTCTAATGGCAAAAGGTGAAAAACAAGAACAGGACAAATGACCTCTACTTAATCACAGAACAGGCCAGGTCCACTGCCTCTCCAGGGCTTCCATTACGTCTCCAGTATTGATGAGTCCTTTGCCTAGCCGCACAACAGATACAGCCTTTCTGAGCTGAATCTCTGGAGGTTTACTTTCTGCCCTAGACACAGAAAATCCAATACAGGATTAATTATCAACGAAGCAGATTTCTGGAGTCTTAGTTGCATCTCAGATTTAATGGACTCAACAGTTTTAGCAAACATACTGAGATATGTACACACGCATCCGAACTAGCTGACGCACGTATATGCACCGTCACATACATTCATTCCTTCCTCTTTGGAGTGCTTGCCTTGTCTCTCTGGTGACAGCACAGATTAGTTTTGACAAGGCAAAGAAAGATTTCATTTAGAAGAAACAAAGTATGTTGAGACATCCTTCCAAAAAAGTGTGCTAAGCCAGAGAACTGTTGTGAGGAGTCTTCATCTATGAGAAAAACAGGAACAGAAGGAGGAGTTAACATCCGATTTGCGTGACAGCCGTAGGAGGTGACAGCAGTGATTTGTCTTCAGTGTTGTATGCAAAGGGCTTTTCTGATACCTGAAAAAATATCCCATTTCTGGTCCTTGGTGCTTTTTAACTTGCAAAAGCTATATCCAAGGGTGCTTCTTTTACTCTGCCACAATCTAATGGCAAGAGAAGAATGTGATGTTGCTGTCATTAACAGTTGCTGTAATTTCCCCAGGATGAGAAAATCAGAAAAACAATGCCACATACCTGGAGGATTTTGGTGATCCCAAACTTTTAGACCCCATAGTGTAGTTTGATGTAGTGTCCCAAATTTCCAATCTTCAGAATCTGAGGGATGCTTTCTGAAACTCTCAGATCAATTGTATCTTAAATTCATCAGACCTTGACAGCCCTAACTTATGAACATATCTGCACAGAAATTGAACCATTTTCATAAAATCTTGTTCTGTTAATAAGGTATTCTGTACCAGTTGTATTAACAAAATGAGAATGGGAACAATTATATTCAGATATGAGTAAGGAGAAGCAGGTCAGGCTATGGAAGGGAGAGTGCAAAACTTCATTAATAGAGAAGCAAAAGAAAACTGAGAGATTGAATGTAGTCAGAAATTTCCTGAGAGAAATGAAAAGTCAAAGATGCTGCTGCTTGTGTCCATTAGGGCAAGATAGGAAGACTATAAGAACTGAGTCTGCAGATGATGACAGGCTGATTGTTAAAAGGCTGAAATGATATTCCAGCATCAGCAGTGCTCCAGGTGAAACCCTTAAAAACTTTCACCTGCTTCTGCTTTTATGAAGTTACTTAAAAATATTAATTGTTGTAGCTAAAGCCAAAATGCCTCTGCTTTACAGTCAGGTCTTTGGAACAATCAGAGCCTCATCTTTATTAAGCCATGAAAATACTATAAATTTTCTTTAAAAAGCAGGGTATAACCCCCCCCCCTTCTTTTTTTCTGTCCTTTTGCTTTGTGTTTTTCTTTTAAGTTTTTTTTGTTCGTGGGTTTTTTTTTTTTTTTCGTGTTTGAGACTGGTATTAGGTTCAAGCTATGGTTTTTCACAGCTTCTTCCAGAATCTCTGAACTATTCTAAGGCTGAATTTTGCCTCTAAGAGTGATATATATCCCTCAAGTGGAAGATAGAAAACTACAGTCTAATAAGGAGACATGATAGGAGACATGATATTGGCTCTGATCAAACCTATGAAGCCTTTCATATCCTGGGGCTACCGAGTGCATGCTACGTGTATCACCCGCAACCAGAACAAAGTAGACAGCATTCTTCCCTTTTTCTTCTGCTGAGTTTTGCCAAAAGAAACTATTTTGGAAAATATTTAAGTAGTGCTTGTAAGCCACTAAGGAGCTGAAAATGTTCTGTGACAAAGATTTTGGTTTAGTTGTGGGTTTGTTTTTTGGCAGTGTGTTTGGGGGTTGTTCGTTTGGTTTGGTTTGGT